>JANKYH010000710.1:0-97153 GCA_027475595.1 Populus davidiana x Populus alba var. pyramidalis | reverse complement strand
GTCCAATCCAAGTTCAATTTTCAAACAAGAGAACCTGGAAGTCCTTGCTCTTTCCAACAATAAATTAACAGGTGAAATTTCTTCTTCTATTTGCAAGCTTAAATTCCTTCTATTCCTTGATTTGTCCAACAACAACTTCAGTGGTTTTATACCACAATGTTTAGGGAACTTTAGCAACTCTCTATCAGTTTTGAATCTTGGCATGAATAATCTTCAAGGCACCATCTTTTCACCATTTTCAAAAGGGAATAACTTGGAATATCTCACCCTCAATGGCAATCAATTGGAAGGGAAAATACCAGTGTCTATCATCAACTGTACAATGCTGCAAGTTCTTGATCTTGGCAATAATAAGATTGAGGATACATTTCCCTATTTCCTTGAAATGCTTCCAGAGCTACATGTTCTTGTCCTAAAGTCCAATAAGCTCCAGGGTTTTGTGAATGGTCCGATGGCTAATAATTCCTTCTCCAAATTAAGGATTTTAGACATCTCCAACAATAATTTGAGTGGACTATTGCCAACAGGGTATTTTAATAGTCTTGAAGCAATGATGGTCAATGATCAAAATTTATCTTACATGATGGGAAGAATTAATTACTTTGAGTATGCCTATTACATAGAAGTGACATGGAAAGGGTTTGATCAATATTTCCGGAAAATCCACAGCACTCTTAGAATACTTGATTTGTCAAACAACAGTTTCACCGGAGAGATTCCAAAGGAGATCGGAAAGCTTAAAGCACTTCAACAACTCAACCTCTCTCATAATTCCCTTACAGGCCATATTCAATCATCATTAGGAATGTTGACCAATCTGGAATCATTAGATTTGTCTTCGAATTTGCTTACCGGAAGGATTCCAGTACAGTTGGCACATCTAACATTTCTTGCAGTCATAAACCTTTCACATAACCACCTTGAGGGGCCCGTACCCGGGGGAACGCAGTTCAGCACGTTCAATGCAAGCTCATTTGAAGGAAACTTGGACTTATGTGGATTCCCCATGCCAAAAGAATGCAATAGTGACGAGGCACCACCATTGCAGCCATCAGACTTTCACGATGGAGATGATTCAAAATTCTTTGAAGAAGGATTTGGATGGAAAGCTGTGGCAATAGGGTATGGAAGTGGGTTTGTGTTTGGAGTCACAATGGGATACGTTGTGTTCAGAACAAGAAAACCAGCATGGTTTCTGAAAGTGGTTGAAGATCTATGGAATCTGAAGGCAAGAAGAACGAAGAAGAATGCTCGTAGGAATGGTGCAAGAAGAAACTAAACAACGGAGCTAGTAACATGAGGTAAGTTATGCAAGCATTTGACATCTTAAGGTTTTACGTGCAACAGTTTATGCTATTTTTTCTGTGCTATTTCCTTTTATTAGTCTTATCTTTCGCTTTCGGATTCATTAAATAAATAAATAATTATTTGTATGTTTCTCTATTGCAGTGAAGATTCGAATAAACATTCTCGCTACCTTATGAGATACCAAGTGGAGGTTGACATGAGAAGAACGCTAGAGTGGCAGATTCAGAGAATTGGATTCCTCTTTCGTACTGCTTCTGTTTTCCTTCATGGTTGTGTTTTCATTTTATTTTTATTATTAGCTTTATTCGATACATGGAATATTTTCGGGTCACTTAATTTGCGTGTTTTTTTTTTTGGTTAACTTTGATGCAAGGTTTGGGTGTTACATCTATAAAAAAAGAACCAATGCATGCAGCAGTTGTTGCATATTTACTTCAATCACCCTTTCTTAGTGTATTCACATTATTTATTTATTTAGGAGTGCGCTTTTTATGTGAAGTACAATTCGCCGTGAAGAGATTGGTTGCTTTGACATTTCGATTCTTTTAACAGTTTGTCAAAGTTAATCCTAGAATAGCTCCTAGAATGGTGGATCAGATTGTTTGTAAACTGGATATATATGTCGTACAGCTTTGCAATATTGAAAAAAGAAAATACAGAAAACATTCGCATTATCATTTTCTTTATGGTATCAGAGCTCTAGTTCTGAGAAGCTAGGAATCCATACAACTAAAATACCTGATGCCTGGTGACGAAGACCAAAAGCTTCTTGAATAAAACAGGCGCTGTCGAACTCTTTCAAGACCTCAGAACCATGGGAGAACTCCAATCATCCACTTTTTCTCCATCACACGGATCAACCAGGGGCTGTCCTCGTTTCACAACCAATTCTAATGCTCTGTTCCTTGCCTACTTTTGGGCAGTGTTATCATGCAAACAGAAGCGTTGGCAAAGTAATTAGTTCCAAATATTTCTAGCATAGATTTATGCATGCAAAATAGTAATGTGAATAAGCAACCTTGTTAAAGCTTAGCTCCTGGAAATGCGATGCCGCCGCAAATTGCAACTGGAAAAAAAATAAATCAAATATGTAATTTGGTGGCTAGTCTTGTTAGGATTCGGAATCAAAACAATTAAAGCTTGATTTGTAAATCATATCTTAGAGATTTAGTTTGATTGTAGTTTTTGTTATTAAATCCTAAAGATTAGTTGCTAGTCTGTCAGTTTACTTAATTTAGACAAGATCTTTTCTATATAAACTATGTATATGCACCGTAGAAATCACACAGAATAATAAGACTGCCTTGCTGTTCTTCAAACTCCCTCTGTCAGCTTTCTTGTTTTCTTGAAGTCTTGCAAACGAGACCGACTCATTCCTCGTAATGATGCAGCTTTCGAACATCAACCTCGCACCTACAAGAAATGGTGAGGCATATCACAGCACTTACAGTATTAAACGGGTAGCAACGATGAAGCGACGAGGCCGGTGCCAGAAACAGAGCATTTCACTCGTAACCATGGACTTGGATTGCAATGAGATAACAACGTAGGATTCAAAAGCCTTATTTAGAAATGAGATAACAGCGTAGGATTCAAAAGCCTTATTTAGAACATGCATATTTATGAATAATTCATATCAAGAATTTTTCTGCTTCCAGATTGCTACAGTGATTTAGAACATTCATGGACGTTTACTGGTTTCGATTGTTATTGGATAAGCATGAATACGGCAATCGAGATTAAGCAATGAAATTGATTGAGAATACTAACAATCAACGAAAATCAATTAAGATTCAGACTGCAAATAGAAATAAAATTATGAAAATGTAATTACCTACGATTCCTTCTTCGCTTCGTTCTCCCATTTTTATGTATTCAGCATCAATAGTTTCAGCATCACGTAAGAAGGTTGAGATATTCACCGGTAGCACATATGAATCACATTTGCATTCTACTTTCAAATTCTTTAGTCTTTTGAAGGGAGCACCAAAGTTCGTGTAAGAGATAACCACTTTTCCACATGAATATAACCTTTACTAATAACAAGGATACGTAGAGCTCCATACCTTCGTTTGTTTTTTTTTTCTTCTTATATCCATAACAAGGACTCACTCCTGATATAGCCTACGGGTGAGTGATCACTTTCGAGAGCTAAATCACGGTCAAAATTTATCAACTCGAGAGTTTTAATCAATCACATACTTATATGTAAGTTGGGAAATCCAAGTGATAAGATTCAAACTAGAAATGTTCTTTTTCTTGATTCACACTTTAATACTTAATTATTATCAGTTAAATTACTAGCTAACTTGCTTAGCTCTATACCTTCGTGTCGATCCAAGCAGTAATTAATGCAACACAAAAGTAGCAGAGGATTTATGTTTCTATGTTTCTGAGATGCAAATATTATTATCAATTTATAGCAATATGTATAAACCCTATTTTGAAAAAAATCAGGTAATCCAAAATTAATACTGTTTTTACCATTGCCCCATTAATTTTTTTATAAGAAATTCATTAAAAATATGGATTAATAAAACTAGGCTCAAGAAATGTTTTACGAAGAAAAATTTCAATCTCATTATTTCTAAAACCTTATAAATAAATTAGAACTATAATTTGGATGACTTAAGTTTTTTAATTTTACATGAATTATCTTAAATAAATTGAGGTAATTCTTCTCCGAAACTTTAAGAAATTTACTACCCGAATTGGTTCGAACAATCAAAGTAATTTGGATTACTTTTTATCCTCTAATCCTATTGTTTTTCTGATTAAATATGATTAAATTGTCTTATTATTCATGAAATGTAAAACCTCACTTTTATATAAATCTAAGCTCTCTAACTTAAGAAATTAAAATTTAAATTATAAAAATCATGCCGTTCTCTCATTGTTCTTCATCTTCAGAGAATATTGTCTCGATTTTCTCAATTCTTTAACAAAAACTCTAAAAGAAAAAAAAGACAGGCCCATTATAAAACGTCGGGCCTAAAACAAAACCCACCCACCACACACTGTCAATTACAACTTCGGAAAATAAATTATTTGACTGGGCAGAGAGGGAACAAACGAGAGAGGGTGACTTGGGGAGAGGGTCAGCAGAGCAGATCAGAGTGAAGAGTGTGAGACTAGTGAGAGTGAGGGAGGGTTCGATAATTAAGGAGGCCAAGGGTTTTTCAACAGCAACAACAAAGAGAGACAGAAAAATGTGGAGGAGGAGGAGTCATTTATTACTCAACAACGCCGTAAGAACCTCCCACCACCTCTCCTCCTTATCGGCTTCCACCGCTTCCAGAGGCAGAACCCTCCTCACCCCCTCCTCCAATTCTCCCTTATTTCAACCCCCTTCTTTTCACTTAGCCCAAAACAACCGCCTTTCCTCTCCTCTCTCCTCCACCATCTCCGTCCGCCTCCTCCGCACCGGCCGCGACCCCTTCACCAGGTACATTCATTCCGCATTCCCTCCCTGTCTTTCTTCCTTCTTTTTTTTATTAATTTATTATAATTCATTAGTTATGAGATTACGCCACCTGTGAATTGGGGGGTACGGATTGTGCCGGAGAAGAAAGCGTTTGTGGTAGAGAGATTTGGAAAGTACTTGAAGACGCTGCCATCTGGAATCCATTTCTTGATTCCCTTTGTCGATCGAATTGCTTATGTTCACTCTTTGAAGGAAGAGGCTATTCAGATTCCTGATCAATCTGCTATTACCAAAGACAATGTCAGCATCCTTATTGACGGCGTCCTCTATGTCAAGGTTTCCCCCTTCTCTTTCGTTTCTCTTTCCCTTTTGGGTTAATCAATCATTTACTATTATTGATACTCAAATTGTTGTGCAACAGATTGTGGATCCTAAGCTTGCCTCTTATGGTGTTGAGAATCCCATCTATGCTGTCGTTCAACTTGCCCAGACCACTATGCGTAGTGAGCTTGGTAAGATTACTCTTGACAAGACCTTTGAAGAACGAGACACTCTCAATGAAAAGATTGTGGTATGATACCTCTTTACTTCAATCGCCCTTTCTTAGTGTATTCACATTATTTATTTATTTAGGAGTGTGCTTTTTATGTGAAGCACATTTCTCCGTGAAGAGATTGGTTGCTTTAACATTTCGATTCATTAATAATATATTGAAATGCTAGACATAAATGATAAATGTGAGAAAAATCGGTTGCTGCTTCAGGAAATTGTGATTTGGTTGGTTCTTCAAAATTGTAATGACACTTCTCCGTTTCTTGTCTTGTCAACCTAGTTAAAACTCTAAGGTTGTTTTGGAGTTTTAGTTGAAAATCAGGTATTTTAAGAAAACAAGGATGTTGTTGAATATGCAAGACTGTCACCATTTCTGCAGGAGGCCATTAATGTGGCTGCAAGAGACTGGGGTCTCCGATGTCTTCGTTATGAAATAAGTGAGCCAGACGCACTTAACATATTTGATATTCTATGTTGATTAGGTTCCTGTAGAATTTTCTTTTGATGCTTCTCTGCCCTCTCTTCTTTAGGGGATATATCTCCTCCACGTGGGGTGAAGCAAGCTATGGAGATGCAGGCAGAAGCAGAACGTAGAAAGAGAGCTCAAATTCTTGAGTCTGAAGGTATTAAATGTAGTTTAATTTCTCAGTTTTACCTCAGCTTAATTAAACACCACTTTAATCAAACTTTGTTGCAATTGACCTCATGCATCATTTTTATCTGTTTGTACAGAATTGCCATGCCATCTTGTCATGCTTGGTCATTTTCCACCACTCTTTTAATCGCATTTTTTCTGCTTTTCATATCTTTGCTGCTACATAATGCAGACACTTTTATTCACCTATCATATCTATAAATCTTTGTTATGCATGGCTTAATAATTGGAGGCAACCTTTTTTAGAACCATTTGTTCAATGTCATGAGGCATTGCAATATTTCTTCATTTGTCAATCCATTTCTAATCTTTTGTATTGATTATTTTTAACAGGAGAGAGACAGGCCAATATTAATATTGCTGATGGTCATAAGAGTGCTCAGATCTTGGCATCACAAGGTTAGTTTTCTTGTGTGTTGTAAGAATTCTGTTGGTTACAAGTTTCATTGGAGATGGTTGTAACTTCTCTAGTATTGTTTTGAAATAGAACTTGTTTTACTTCTTTAATGTTTATCATCCAATTGCCATCATTTCTTCATGGAAACTCTCTTCCTCAACAGGAGAGAAACAAGCTCTCATCAACAAAGCACAAGGTTAGCTTTCTCATGTCTCTCTGCTGTGCAATAATCAATTGATGCTCCTCTATTTCATTTTCTAGACCCATAAGCCGTTCCAAATTAGTAGATAACCAAACAAAATTCATGAGGTGATATGATGGCTTATCTCGTTACAGTTATTTTGTAGGCAGCTAATCTCATTTTTCTTTCAATCCTTGTCTTTCATATATCCTTGTGTATATGTGCAATGATCCACTGATTATGATTGGGTTTCATTGGAGATGGCTGTAGCATCTCAAGTATTACTTTTTAAACAAACCACATGATGTGAGAACATATTTGTTATTATATGACTTTTCATATCTGTTGAAGCTTTTACATGGTAGTGCTGGTACCTAGTTGCACTTAAAATAGGTTTGGCTCTTAATTTGCTCTTCTAGTCTCCTGGATTGTTTAGCATTGGATGCTCTAGTTTTTCATTTTCTAGACCCATTAGCTACTCTACAATATTTGATAACCAACCAGACTTGATCGGGCAATATCATAGCTTATCTTTATATAGTTCTCATATGATCAGCTGCCAATCTCATATCCTTTTAAATCCTTATCGATAATATTTTAGGTGAGGCTGAAGCCATCATTGCTAAAGCACAAGCAACAGCCAAAGGAATTGCCATTGTGTCAGAGAATATTAAAAAGAGTGGGGGAATTGAGGTGAGGTTCTCCATGTAGATTTTGATGTGGTTGTGTAAACAAGATATATTAGTGATTTTGCAAGTGTTTTATACCACATGTGATTTGTGATTCTTGCATTTTAGCGTTCACAAGACAATCAACTGTGACATGCATATCTTATGTGCATCAAGGCTCACGTTTGTGGCATGATTTGCAGGCAGCTAGTTTGAAAATTGCTGAGCAATATGTGGGAGCTTTTGGTAACATTGCCAAAGAGGTGAGGAGATTTATTCAAATGTGCTTGTGATTGTCTGCAATTAGTTTACAATTTCTGATGTTTGTTCCTCTTTTCCTTCTGTCCCTTCTTTTTTTCTTTTTTCAGGGGACAACAATTCTGCTTCCCAGTGCTACTGGCAATCCTGCCAATATTATGGCTCAAGCTTTCACTATGTATAAGAACCTGCTCAGTAATGTTTCCAGTGGTGGTCCTAATGAATCTTCTTCATTAGTGGAAGGTGCATCTGTTGAACCTGTGGATCCAGCCACAATTATAGAGGACAATGCTACCTCCCTTGAAACTAAAGCCAAGAATGAGAGTGCCAGAGATAATGGTGAAACTGGATTTTCACTTCAGAGCAGCAAAAAAGGGAAAGCTGAGTAGAGTTTGTGGAATATGAAGGAATGATGAGTTGATTTTGCCAAAAGTATTCACCAAACTTTGATTTTTCTTTTTATCTTTTTTCCAGTTGTATGACCAATTACAAAAGCCAGATTCTAAGTTTAGCCTTTCAAAGAGAGAATTCGAAGACTTGACCATAGGGTGGAGGGTGGGGGTGGGGGATACTGAAACCATTCAGTTTGTTCTCTTGCGTGCTCTATTGGCCTGGATCTCCAACTTCAAATCAACGGAGACTGGAGAGTTTTGCTAACAAATATATATGGGAAGAACCATTGAGGTTATTTTGCAGGAGTGAGGCGACCGTTTGCATATATTCCCTTAGCTGTGTCCGCTTAGCTGGATCATTTTTCTTCGTGAATTTGTTTAAATAAAGGTGCAGATTGACTGCCTTAACAACTATTTGATATGCAGAACGATTCTGGACCGCAAATAGTGTTATTTTCCGAACTTGTGTATGCGCAACAAAGTAATGATCGTTATTATGGGTACTGGAGGTGGGCAGAAGCAGGCGTTAAGCCTCCATGCAAAGACAAAGCTTGTATGGAAAATATTTTCACATTTACAAAACAGATGCGTGATTGATGATTAATCAACACAGTAATTAATAATAATAAAAAAGGGAACCCTGTAACCTTGGAAGAAACAAGGCAGCATTAGCGCAACAGCAAGATGAAAAGAAAATAACTGAGTTTGGGGTTGAGTTAAGCAATAATGTTTGTATTAACTGTTATAGGCATACACAGGAATATATATATATATATATATATATACGAGTAGCCGGGAAAATCCACCACAAAAGAAGGAAGGGGAATAAAAAGAAGCCAAAGAAGATGGAGAAACCAAGAACAAGGAGCCAAACCAGATGAACAAGGAGCAGAGCCTGAGCAGCAGCAGCCCCATTATTTCCAATCTCACAGAAACCCTTCTTGGCCACCTTGGTCCCTGCGCATCGTGCATCATCACATCCACACCAGTAAGTCACACCGTCCATGCCACAAAACGGGTCTGGCCGGAAGCACTTAACAGGACAGGAGGAGACAAGGGGCGTTCTGCTCCATTCTCCACACGCATCATTATTATTCTTGTTGTTGTTGTTTTTGTTGATATTGTGTTGGGTGGATAATCGAATTGGATTAGAATGTGATAGGACAGCGGGGATAGAGCAGAGGGAAATGGTGGTGATGAGGAGGAGGATGTGTATTAACAATGTGGATTGCGTCGTAGTCGTCGTCTTTGGGAACGGAAGCTGCTGATAGATAAATCATGGGAAATCCAGTTGCAATTTCGTTCCCAATATGAAAAATTAAAACAAAAGGAAATGAAAGGGGTTTGATTCTGATTCTGCGTGTGATTTTTGGTACTCTATCATAGGAAATAAAAAATAACACAGTGAAAAAATATATTTTAAAAGATAATATAATTTAAAGCATATGTGATCTCAAGTTTAAAATGCAAAAATTAATGGATATAAAATTTATTTAAAAAAAATAATAGATAAATAAATTTTTTTAAAAAAATAATAGATATTTTTATTGTACATGATAATTTGCTTTCAACAAAATTATGTCAGTATCATAATTAGAACACAATTTTTGTATGTTGACAGGCTAAACTTAAACGTGGATTCGGTTTTTTGAACCTGTTTTACATTATTATTTTTTTAATTTTAATTTTTAATATTTAATTATAAAAAATTCAGCTTTAATTTTTTTTCATTTTATTTTCAATGAGGTAACCGCATTATCATTTAATTTTTTTATTTGTTATCAAATAAAATCCTTTAACTTTTTTTTAAATAGTTTTTTTTTATTTCAAATTTATCATTTATTATTTGATTGATTAAGAATCAAACTTTGAATTTTTTTTTCTATAAGGTTAGCGAGTTAATCTGGTTTGACTTGAGTTTTTTTTTTTTTTTTTTTTTCAGTTTCGCCCTTCAATGTTGGATTGTTTGGTAATTAAATTTAATAGTTTTATTTAATTTATTTTTGACGAGAATAACATGGTGTCACAATTAAGGTACATATTTAGTGTGATAACTCGTATGGGTTCAGGTTAGATTTTTTTAATTTTTTTATTATCAATGTTTTTCACCTTATTTATAATTGTTACATTTTTTATTTATGTTATTAAATTAACTGAAATTATTAAATTTAACTCAATAAATATCTCGACTCTCAAATATATATATTTTTACTTTTTTAAGACATATACATCACCCTAACATTTTTTTTTGTTTACATTGCAAAATAATTATATCGATTAATAACGTAGTGGAGGTCACTTATCCAGTGATCTATGTAATCAAGGGCGGGCGTTTATTATGGAAAAAAAAAAATCAGAGTTAAGAGGTCATGCATTATTAGGACATGTAGGAGTTGAGCCAGCGAAAGACAACCAGTTTTTAAGTGCAACTGGCTGTCTGGCTCCAACATGAAAGTCGCCATTTACATACATGCTGTCCACAGGAAAAGGTCATGGACTGGATTTCCAAAAACAAATTAGTCCCAAATATAGAAAGCTTCTGCAGCTATATTATGCTCCCCATCATTATCAAAGTTGATACCTCGACCTTAACTCGCCTTCTTGGGAATTGGTAGCTGTTCGTATTTGTCATTTTGATCTCTCTGCCTCCTCAGACTCCCGCATTCATCCGACAGGTGAGAAACATAATGGGAGGCTGTGCGGGTAAATTCAAGGGCTCTGATGATTTGCCTCCAGAGCCCCTCCCAAGTGAAGCTCCTGTCAACCCTGGCCAGGCTGAGGGAGAGACCGTTGCTCAGGTATGTTAATTACCTTTTTATCTTTCTTTCTTTCTTTCTTTGTGTGTGTGTGTGTTAATGATCTCTTAATCACGTATGTATGAGTCTTACAATCCAATTTGTGTGAATTAATGTAGGAGGAGGAGGTGGGTGAGAACAAGACAGAAGCACCTTTGGTAGATGTCTATGAGAAAAAACCGGAGGGTGAGAAACCCGCTGAGCCAGAAGCTGCTGCTGCTGCTGAGCCTGAGAAGAAAGATGAAACCCCTGTAGCTAAATCAGAGGACAAGGTTGAGGCCACTTCTGTCATCACCGAGGAGCCGGCCAAGGAAACTGAGAAGAAGGAATCAGATGTTGCTCCTGCCGAAGAAGCAAATAAAGATGCTCCCCTAGTTACCGTGTAATCTGAACGAGCATAAATTGTATTGACAGACATTTATAAAACAGATAATCATATGTGCAAGAAATTCCAAATGTTAATATGAGATTATTGGTTTTTTACATCTGGTACTGCCAAACTTGTGTGGCAGTCTCTCTCTCTCTCTCTCTCTCTCTCTCCCCTCTCTCTTTTTTTATTCTGCGTTCGTAGATACATTCTGTTTTCGTTTTGCTGCTAAGACATATTTTTGACAACTTATGGTGGAAAATCGCACCTGATAAGTGAAAAGGCAACAACGGTCAAGTGCTTGCGTTAATTTTCTAAGATAACTTTCAACGACGATGTTACAAGCTGACGCAATAATCGTTCTTACACTGGGAAGCCTGAATTTTCATTTGCTCAAAATTGGAGAGAAGGTTTCTTTGGTAACAGCTCTTGCAAAATATGGTTGTGTTTCCATACCAATGCTATCCCGTTCCATCCTGGCTTGAGTCTTCTCCTAAAGGGAATAGACTGCTGCTCCACAGCAGCATTAGATTTACCCCTAGGTCCTGTTACGGAAGTCATAGAGAAATCACTGCTTTTTTATATATATAAAAAAAATTCATTGCTCGAGAAATCATAAGATATTAATTATACGGAATCTAATTGTTCCTTTTATGCCCTCATCCTGCTAGTCTTCACCAATTTCATTACAAACTGTTACATATTCTAAAATAATATCATATGAATAATTATTCAACTAAGCAAGTTCCAAGAAAATATTGAAGGAGTCACACTGGTCCCATTTAAAACTCAATTTCCTAGCCAGAACTTCTTAGGCCATATCTATTCATCGTATTGTCTTTCCGTATATACAACCATTTGCTAGCTTTGTTGCGGCTTTAATTTATTTACAAGTGATCTGGAATATTTTTGTTTTATACATGATTTCTCAACATCTAGCGAGACTTCTAGTGCTTAGATTCGTCAAGATTGGTCTTCGTCAATTTTCACTCTCCACCTCAAATCGTCCACATGATCGAGTGTACAGAGTATCCTAATTTTTCCTTCCTTCAAGGCAACTAAAAATTTTCCCACTTAGCAGTTCAGCACATGTAATTGGGCAAACATGTGCGAATTCTTCTTCTTAATCTCCATCGACCACCATGATGATCTTTAGATGCCTTCTTATCGGGCATTCTCTCTTTATAATTCACCACCATCACTTTCGATCCACATCTCAACGATCGCATCGTACCATTGCATCCGGAATGATCAAATTATCTAGGAACCAGTCTAAAATCATCCAAATCGCATTTTCAGACGGCTAAGATTTGATCAAAACAATTATGGCTCGATGAGCGGCCTAGATTCAATATCAGATCCGGTTGCACATAGACTCCGCTACACAAAATCCTCTCCCTCAGCTCGCGACTCGGCTCGGCTCAATCCAGCTTGGCTCGCGGCTGATAACGTGGCAGGCAGGTCCCACTATGCTGATTTGTTTGCTGGTTAAGCGCTGAATGGCATGCCATCTGTGCATGCTGACACCATGCTTACATCATGATGACGTCATCCTCCATCCAGATCAGTCGTGTGGGTCGGGTCATTTGGTATTCGGGTTGGGTTAGCCCATCCGGGCGAAAAAGACGCGTGGGGCGCGTCGGCGCACGTGTGGGTGCATACGGCCATGTCCCACGTTAGAATTTTACATCGTTTTCACTAGTGTGCTTGTATCTTCCTCCTCTTCACAATAGTATGGTCAAAACATAATTTTGACAACTTTTATTTTTGAGCAAAAATCAAACACCACTTTAAACTATATGTTCTAATACCAATTGTTGGGGAATCCGACTGGTAATGTTCTAATCATTCTCCATTGGAGGCTTAGCACACTGATATAATTTTTAACGTGGTTTGATAAATTTGACACAATTTTTAACGTGGTTTGATAAATTACCTACATCCACGGTAAAGTTCCATATTATTAGAGATAAAAAAATAATATAAAACAAATATATAAAGAGAAGGATTACATCCACTCAAACTCAACTCCCAACTCTCATTATTGCACTTGCAGCTGCTGCTGCCATTATACCTTTCTTTCTTGTTCTCTCTTATTCTCACTCTTTCTCATAACTCTCAACTTCTACTCTCAAATAATACTTTCAATACTTTTATTTATAGGCAGTTCATGACAGAGAAGAGGGCATATATTATGGCAGAAATGAAAGGACAAAAACCATGAAACATGACATAAAAGATAGCACTAAATAAGCTTCCACTAAGTGGAAGTGGGGTTGCCACAAAATAGAAATATCCTAACAATAAGAAGGTTTCTGCCATGATGCAGTGAAAACAACTTTACTTTATTCATGTTCAAACATTAATGTGAGAGCAAGAAGTGAGTGCCAAAGTCACGAAAGTTTGAAGACGTCATGATTCTCATTTGTCAGAAATATGCGAGGAGAGATTTCATGTCTGTCAAAGAAAGCAAATTATTTTCCATTCTTCATTAGACAAATTCCAGCACACAATTCTGTTCCGCTTATTAAGTACAACAAAATACAGGTAAATTAGCTTTAATAATCGGAGAAAAAGGCAACTAAGACACACTGCACAGGACATAATATTTTGGATCACACTGGCTTGCTATTGTTGTCCATAGATGCAGGGTTAATTGATGGCTCTTCACCCTCGTGATCGTCCTTGACGGCAAGCATGACTAGGATTGCAAGCAATGGGTAACTCACTGTGGTGAGCGACCAATTCACAATCAACTGGCTAAGTAATGGAACTTTGTGTGCATCCACTTGCCAGGCAACTGCGGCTCCTGCACTCTGCACTCCCTTGTAAAATCCGACATATCTGCAATTACATGCAAACAACCTAGTTTAGCATATGATCGATAAGACACGCAGACCCTTCAATTACTTTCTATTTCCCACAGAACACGGATTACCTGCTAAGAATCTCAGAGTCATCAGCCAAGGCCCCAATCACCCAGTAGACCATGCTTTGGAACATGGCATCTAGCAGCCCGTAACTGAAATACAAAACGAAAGGCCCTGCGAAATCGGAACCAGAGTCCTTGAAATCCAACTTGGGTGGTAGATCATTGTGTTTATATCCTACCTGCTTCGCAAGTCCACCTGCCCAGATAGCAGTCCCGAGCGCAGCCACAATTCCAATCCCAACAAAGCCCCTCTTCCTCCTACTCTGGAAGCTGAAATCCAATATGTATCCAATCCCAACAGAACCCACCATCTGGGCCCCCCAATAGAACACATTGTTCAATCCCCTTGTCCTCAAATTAAAGAGTGCCCCATTCACATTATTGAACTGGTAACTGTAGAAAAAGTTGCTGGCCCAAGCAGCAGGAGCAATTAAAAGCATCTTCCAATTGAAGAACAGCTTACCAATCTCCACAGCCTCAGTAGAAACCTTAGAGTACTTGATGTTTGTGCACCGTGTGCCATCATCGCGAACCACTTTGCTCGGCGGCAAGATGGCCAAGGAAAGCAGAGTCCCCGCCGTCATAAAACACATGAATCCAATATAAGTCCCATCATTAACAGAAGCAGCCTCACTCCGATTGTAGTTAAGAATGAAAGGAATCAGCCCACCAATAACACCTCCCATGTTGAAAATGCTCCAGAACAGAGAAATATAAGTCCCCTTACGATGTGGGGGAGGATAAGAGGTCATGATCGCCCCTTCTCCAGCCCATAAGAAACCAGCACCGATGCCAAGAACAGCGCCAGCAACAATAGCAAAAGATTGATGCTGTTTGTGATTGTAATAAAGAAAAGAGCCCGCATACAACACGTAAGTGCTGCAGCCAGCAGCTAAGGTCAAGCGAGGACCAAGAATGTTGTAAATACCACCACCAAGAACGCCAAAGATGGCGAAGGTGGTGTAAAGGGCGGTGTTAGCATTGTTGGCGGCAGTGGGATTCACCTGGCCACCACCTCCCATACCAGAGAGAGCATTGAACATACCAGGACAACAGAAGCAGACGAGTCCTATGAGGGTGATCTGGACCAATGGTGAGTTGTACCTGAATCTTGATTTGGTTGGCACTTGGTTGACTGCTGATTCCTCATCTCCTTCGAAACCCATGGCGGGTCGGGATTGTGTTGATTGTTTGTTTCCTGGTTTTGGAAAGAGAGAGGGGTTTTGGAGTTGTTGATCTGGAGTGGAGATGAGGATGAAGAAAGATGGGTTGAATTTATGGACACTTGGGCTTTTAGCCTTCCAGTTCTTCGGCTAGCGAGACAAGGAGAATGACGATATCAGTTTCGTCACAAAACCTGCAGGCCATTTTATATATTTATTTTACAAAAATGAATTTATTTATGTATTGTGATTTATGGTGCAGTACTTACTTCATGTCACTGAATAATATTTAAAGAGTCTATTAAAATATTTTTTATTTAAAAATATATTATAAATTAATTTTTTATTTTAAAAAAAATTATTTTTAATATTATCATATTAAAATGATTTAAAAGTTGAAAATAAATTAATTTTAAACAAAAAATTTTAAATCTTTTTTAAAATATAATTTTAACGCGTTTCTAATCTTCTCTTATAATATTATCGTTTGAATTTAGCATTTTTAGCACAAATGTCACAGATTTGTGGAATAGACTTAATAAAAATATCTAATGGGAAAATCGAAAGGTCGGTTCTCTTTACATTAATCCCAGGGAACATGGGGTGATGTCGATTGGGACATATAATTTATTTGAGTATAACTTCTCACTAAGAAAAGATATAATTCAAATAAAAAAAATAAAAGCCATATTAAAATTACCTGGAAATTGACAGGAATTCAATATCTATATTTAATGTGTGTAATTGAAATAAGAAAATAAAAATAAAAATAAAAGGGAAATAGATTTGTAGCACCACTTCCACATAGTTAGGCAGCATAGTATGACTTTAAGATGGTAAATTGCTTCGATGTTCTTTCTTACCTAGAAGTAGGGTGGGTGGCTGAGAGTACAGGAGACAGAGGAAAGGTGGATACCATAATCAGCTGTCTAACACACTGTAAATTGTTGTCGAGGATCCAAGAGAATCCAGACACAAGATCTCTAACTGGATAATTTTGTTCTTTAGTATCTGGAATCTGCAGCCACAGTCAACTACCTCATATGCAAATGAATATACGATACCCTTTTTTTTTAATTATTATTATTATTGCTGATATCCTATCTTAACTTATAATATAAACTATATATCTTGGCTTTGATTAAAAAGCCTGTACGCCTGAGAGAAAGATGGTGCCGTAGAAAGCGACACGAGGGGAATGCCCTTTCGTCAAGCTTGAGTTTGAACAACTGGCAACCAAGAGAGAGCCGAGAGTGATGGCATCTACTCTGACGTGAAAATCGCGGTCTACAAAAGTCAGCCGGCGGGGCCGGCGACTCCTTCGGAACTATTCGCTATCCCATTTGATGCCAAGAGGAAGAGTTGCGAGGTTCACGCCAGATGACATCGTCATTCTCTGCTCTCTTTTTTTGTTGGTATTTCATTAAAATTAACTTGCTAATCATGAAATAAACTCTAAATCTTTATAAATCTCAACTGTTTGAGTTAGTTTTAGTCTGAAGTCGAGATCAAAATATGTAAAGATCTTAAAAATATAATAAGCTTCGTAAATGGCTAAATTCTTTTTAAAAAAGGATAAATCTTACAGAAATAATTTATATCTTTGAGAATTCTTGTTTTTTTTTTTTGAGAAATGTTTTAAAATTAGGGATAAAAAAGAGTTATTATATAATCAATGTTCGAAAATGCTAAAACCATTCCTTTGTGCCTACCATGCTTTCCAATAAAAAAAATTAAAAATAAAGGTTAAGGGAGCAAAGTGAGTGAAAATATATAATAATTATATTTAAATGGATACTTAAATTGAGACTGAGAAAAAAGAGAGAGAATAGAAGGTTTAGTGCCTTTTAACAATATATATAATAATTGAAAAACCTTTTGAGGTTTGATTTTTAAGTTGTTTTTTACTTTAAAATTTTAAATTAATATCTTTTTATGTTTTTTATAATAATTTTAATACAATAATATCAAAAAAATATTATTTTATTACATCTAAATTGAAAACTCTAGACCTCGTATGAATCGGAAAGATCGATTAGCAACGTCATCTTTGATTAGTCTGCTGCTTTTTTAGCCAAATGATTTAGATAAGCCCCCATGTCGTCCTTGAAGAATTATTGGCTGCTCCATCCCTCCGCTCTCATTCATAAAAATAAATTGTGGTCTTTTTTAAAAACAAAAGATACTTGGGTGCATTTTATAAAAAATTAAATTATTTACTTTTTATTGTTGCAATACATTCATATTAAAAAACAATTTTAAAAATAAAATAAATTATTTTAATATATTTATAAGTAAAAATATTATTATTTTTTTATTCTTTCTGGTTCGCTAGCTATCACTACTACCATCTAAGTTGTCAATCACAGAAGGACCAGTGGTGGAGAATATCGCAGCAATGCAGAGAGTGAAGAAATTGTATCTTGAATTCTTACTCGTGACACTCACAGAGTAGCGCGTTCGTCAAGAGAATGCTCTCCGCCACCGCCACTGCCACCGCTGGTGTGGTATTTGGAAGCAATTGGATAACATTACTTACCACTCCTACTAGATTATTATATTTTTGTCATAGCGCTGCTGCTGCTGTTTCTGATTTCCCACTAACTATCAGTATCACTCGTAGACCTCGTCGTAGATTGCGCAAAAATTCTTGCTCCTTCTCTTCCACCTCCTCCCCGTTCCCGTCAATTTTAACAGAACCAGGCGACGGCAATCAGAAGAATTTTGTTAATGACGCTCGATATTCAAGTCTAAGAATATTGGAATGGGATAAGCTCTGCGACTTGGTTTCGTCCTTCGCCACTACTTCCTTAGGCCGTGAAGCCTGCAAGGAGCAATTATGGTCCCTCAACCACACCTACCAACACAGCTTGATCCTCTTGAAAGAAACCAACGCCGCTGTCCAAATGCACAACCATGGCGCTTGCCGCTTAGACTTCTCCTCCATTAATCTTCTCTTAGTTACTCTCCTCTTCTACTTCTTTTCGTGTTTTTGAATCTTGAATTGCTCACCAAGTGTTTGATTGTCTTTGTTTCTTTGACTGGAAATATACAGGTAAAATCTGGTCTTCGAAATGCTAGACGGGGGGGGTTACCCATCAATGCTAATGAAGCAATGGCTGTTGCTGCTATCCTGGAGTCTGCCTATTTCTTGCAGCTCAATCTCAAAGCTGCAATCAAGGAAGATGCTGATTGGTACAATCGCTTTATGCCTCTTTCGCAACTGGTGGGTACTTAGTATACACATTAATTCATTCGAAAAAAGCTCTAAATTTTCTCTGTCTAATTGCATGGAGATATTGTTTCTGTTTTCTTTTTATTCTCTCGTAGATAATGGAAATGGTTATCAATGTATCATTAGTCAGGGTGATAAAACAAGTTATAGATGAAGATGGCTCTGTCAAAGACTCTGCTGTATGTTTATTTCTTCATTTACTTGTATGGTTTACTTTCACTTTCTCATCTTGTTTTATATCTGATTTTAATTTTGGCTTTCCGTTTTGTCTCAGAGTTCTGCTTTAAAACGAGCGCGTGATCAGGTTCAGCTGCTTGAGAAAAAGGTGAAAAAAAAAAACACTATGCCTATGCCTTTTCTTTTCTCATTATTGAATTCATTTAGTAGAAATTTCTAGTTATGCTTCCTCTCTGTGATTTAAGAATAACTAGCGAAGCCCATCTTGCTTACTAAATACGTTTTGCTGCTACTGTTTCATTTCTTTTGGATTTCTTGTAAGAAGCGAAGATGGGGTGTAGTTATGTTATGTAACATGAAATAGTGGATGAAGCTATGTTTAGTTGCTAACAATACCATCCCTTTTAAGTTAAAAGTCAGGTCTTCAAACGGGCTTCCTTTGTTTCGCCTGTGAAATTTACTGGAGGATAGGGATGTTCTCCTTTTATTGAGCATATCAACCTTTTCCTGGGAAAAAAAATCTAGTACAGGGTTGGGTGACCTTTGGTTAGGGTGTTGATTTCTGGATGCCATTTACTATATGATGGTGCAAACTCTCTTCTGCATGCTACCGAAGCTTTTTTTTATTATTATTATTTGAATAACGGTTGATTACATTTAATCTGATAAATGTGCACTACTAAATAACTTGGGTAGTTAAGTATCCCTTCTCGATGGATCTTGAGGTTTTCTTGATGGATCTTGGGGTGTCATAGTAGTAGCTATATATAATTTCCTCGTATACACTCCTATTCAAAACTCATTTTAATGATTTTCATCCTTGGTGCTTCATTTTGAACCCTTCTATCGCTTTCTTTTTCAGCTGTCTCAGTTAATGGACAGCCTGATTAGGAATGAAATGAAAGAGACATCTTTTCTGGTAAGATGAGTGATAATTTTGTGTTGACTGTCTTTTTATATATATTCTAGTTGTGGTAACTGTTCTTTGTTTAGGAAGTGAGTAACATTGATGGCAGATGGTGTATAAACTCAGGGACTGGTCAGCTGACAAGTTTTAATGGCCTTTTGCTGTCCAGGTGAGTGTGATTAGTTTCTTGGCATTTGGTTTTCAATTTTGATATAAAGTACATGTTGCTTAATGCTGAACAAATTCATGTATTCTCTCTGTCTCTCTTTCTCACACACACATGCACTCTGCACGCACAAAGGAAAACAATTCTTACTCTCCACAGAAAATTTAAGTCATTTATCAGCATGATTGAAGTTGCATTGTTATCTAGTCACAACACGGTGGATCAAAATCCTGTCTAATAAAACCTAACACAACTATGAAGTGCTAACCTTTCTGCTCTCAATGCTAATATAAGCCATCAATCATGCAGAAAACACTCGTCAGGAACTCCTTTTCACTTTTTACATTGAAAAAATTGTATCATGCAAGTCTGAGCCCATTGGTTGTGGAAACTTTGCATGTTGATTCTTGATCAGTTATTTGGTGGCATACAAAATTTAGATGACTAATCTACAGTGATATATCTGTCAAGTTCTTAGAGAATCTATAGAACAACTTCTGCTCAATAAAATATACATAACAAAATAAATTTTGTAAATGCTAGCTTCAAAACCCTGTTGCTGAAATATTGTTCCCAAAATATTCCTTTGTATCAATCAGATTTTCATTTACAAGAGCTTAGCTCTTTATATGTTATTCCTGAAGGGTAATTTACTGCTGTAGTGATTCAGGAACTGGAAGAATTATAGAGCCACTCTCAGCAGTTCCTTTAAATGATGAGCTGCAACAAGCAAGAGCATCAGTTGCAAAGGCAGAGGCAGATGTGCTTTTGATGTTAACAGAAAAGGTGTTTTATCTGGTGATGTTTTTATCTATTATCCATAACATTCCTTCAATCATCGTGTTTTAATTTGCAACCTATGCAGATGAAAAAGGATCTTGATGACATTGAAAAAGTATCAGACAGTGTAATTCAACTGGACGTGGTGGGTGCCCAACCAACATGTCTCTCTAATTTATCTCTCTCTATCTCTCTCTCTCTCTCTCTCTCTCAGACACACACACACACACAGTCCATTAATGTTTTTTAGTAGATTCACTCCTGTGTATTTACTTGTCCCTCTCTTCCAAATGATGCATTCATTATGGAACCTTGGTAGTAAGAGATAGAGTTGGTGATAATAATCAGAAAGCTGAGTTTGTGTAGTTGCAACGTTGTATAGTTTCTATGATTTGATTGCTTTAATATCACTTAGAGCTTGGAGGTGCTAAAGGAATTGAGCAGGAATATTCTCTATGAATTGTATTATGGTCACAATTATGGTTGCAAATAGCATAAAATGAGGATTATAAGCAAGAATTCTAACTTCTGTTACCTTTGGAGAACAAGTGCTAGAAGAACATAGTTGCGCATGCATGTCTGAAAGCTGTCCCGACCTTTAAATATATTGATACTGCAATTTTATTTGTGGTTTTCAAATTTCAATTCCCTTTTACATGTTAAATTAAACACTTATTGTTGGTAAATTATTATACATTTATATCTGATGTGGTTCTTCACATGTAGATCAATGCCCGGGCAACTTATAGTCTTTTTTTCAGAGGAGCATCTCCCAGTTTGTATCTTTCAGAAGAACTGGATGGGTCTTTTTCCACCGAAACTTATTTATCAGAAAATGAAACCTTGATGGCACCATTTCCCAAAGAGAGAGAGTGGCTATTGTACATGCCTAAAGCCTATCATCCTTTGATGCTCCAGCAACATAGACAAAATGTGCAGAAAGCAAAAAAGGATGGCAGTAATGCTCCTGATGTAAGTTATACTGGGCTAATGAGCAACATTCATTTTCTTTTAGTTGAGAATGTTCGATCTCTCTTTTTCCCCCTGGAATGGACATCTGCCACATAAGTACATGAATATATAGGGTTAATATTTGAATCATTCTAAAGGCTTGCATTTTTTCTGTTTCAAGAGAAAACTGGATGGAGATAATGGATGGGTGTGGAAATAGAGCCATATTTAGATCTTCGATCTTTAGAATGGATGTAACCGCATAATTTCATTGATTGATTGTTAAAATCATCAGTTGGCTGTACTTTCATTTTCTAATGAAACTCAAAAGTGTTTAAATGTATTTCTTAATGAACAATTACAGTTTCTGTTTTTAAGGCAAATTTACTATTGATTGTCAGGTTTCTGCAATGGAACAAGCTCACCCAGTTCCAGTTGATTTTTTTATCTCCCATAAAACAAGAGTCCTGACTATAACTGGTCCTAATACCGGGGGCAAAACCATTTGCCTAAAGACAGTTGGATTGGCTGCTATGATGGCAAAATCAGGTTGACTCTACATTTTTTTTTTTTTCATGTGACTGTTCATCTGACATTGAATCCTTTCCTCCAATGTGATTTGTATACTGAAAACTTCTTATTTATTTCACTATTCGATTTAGGTTCTTAAAGATCTCGCTTTATACAATTCAAAATGTATCGTGCATAAGGATGAAGAACATAAGTAATCCCTCCGGGCATAATATATGGGAAGTAGAAGAGTCACTCGATGAAAATTTTAGCCACATACCAGTTTCTGGATGTATGCTAATAATCAGAGTGGAAATTTCATGCATTCTATGTCACATGGCTCATGCTGAAATAAAAAAATAAAAATAAAAAAGCTTAGTCTTGGAAGAATTTGACATTGCATCAGATGTTTTACTCATTACCATTTATTTCTCTTACATAACCTTCTTGTTTGAAACTGCAGGTCTTCATGTTTTGTCATCTGAATCTGTAGAAATTCCTTGGTTTGATTCTGTTTTTGCTGATATTGGTGATGAACAGTCCTTGTCTCAATCTCTATCTACCTTCTCTGGCCACTTGAAACAGATAAGTGTAAGGATGATATGCTTTCCAGATTTCTTTTTTGTTTGTTTCTGTTGATTTTTTTTTTAATCATGGATATGCAGGCTAGAGAACTATAAATTGCTTACAATGTTTCTAACTTTGAATAGACACCTCTTTCTTAATTCAATTTCCAGTATCTTGCATATTATCAGTCATTCAGAGGCTTTTCAAATTGATTGCATATTGTTAATGAGATTGTGCGTTGAATGATAAACCTTGGAGTTTCTACTAACAGACACTCTTCAATTTGATATCTTCTCTTTACCAATGAGAGTAGCAGCTCTTCCAATTCAAGGATTATGAGTTGTTAGAGAGATCTCTGCTATATATTTTTAGACCATGCCCAATATCTTCTTTTCAAATCATTTTCCATCTTCCAGATTAGAGAATTTCCATGGTATTTAACAGATTCACCATGCAGGACATTCGATCTCAATCCACGAGTCAGTCACTGGTGCTACTAGATGAAGTGAGTGTATGATTGTTTTTACTTCATTGATATTTAACTAGTAGTTACTGAGACTTGTCAAATAAATCTATACCAGGTAACATAGAATGCATATCTATTGCATATATAGGTTGGTGCAGGTACAAATCCTCTTGAAGGAGCTGCGTTGGGGATGTCATTGCTGGAATCTTTTGCTGATAGTGGTGCCTTACTGACAATAGCTACAACACATCATGGTGAACTTAAGTCCCTGAAGTACAGGTATTTAGCAAATCAAGTAAAGATGCGATGATTGCATGAAGAATGCTGCATATCTGCGGATCATATTTCCTAATCAATGAGAAATTCATCATGATTAATCAATATCCATTCTGGTTCATGTTTAGTTGAACCCACGTCTTGCATTGTTAACTGGTTCTCGCATTGCATGGTGTACTGTCACAAGCACTCTGTTGTCAGCTCCATGTTCTCAGTTTCATGTGTTAATGTTTCTTCTTTGCCAGTAATGATGCCTTTGAAAATGCTTGTATGGAGTTTGATGAAGTGAATTTAAAGCCGACTTACAAGATTCTCTGGGGAGTACCAGGTTTTCCTCTTGGGTGCATAACTAATTAATTTTTTATTGGATGTGAGGATTGCTTGTAATTTGATTTATAGTGTTTGAGAACTTTATCTCTCCCTTTGTTATTTATTCTGTCACTTTTGGATATCAAGGACATGGTATTTAAAAAAAAAGGGAAATCAAAATTTTGTAACTTTTTTGCCACTTTCCTAAGCAAAGATTTTTAACAAATAGGGAAGTCACTTTTCATCTCAAACTAGGAGAATAGCACAGGGTAACGCCCTTTCTCCATTTCAAAAACATCTCTCTTCACTCAGTGCTAGACTATGGAGCTTTCATTTGATATGATGTGTGGTTGTGAATTTTAAACCTATGGGCTTTGATAAGAAATTTATACATTTGAGAAGTAGAGGCTTTTAAAATTTTGCTTGGTTTCCAAAGCTTTTTGGTTTAAACATGCACTTCCCTTGTGCTTAAAAGTGGGTTAGGATGCTCTTTTCTGCTTGTCATGATTGTTCTTTGTATCAGTAACTATACTTCATAACATAACAACTGCGGTTTTTCCTATAGGTCGTTCAAATGCAATTAATATATCTGAAAAATTGGGACTCCCCGGTGTAGTTGTTTCTAATGCCCGAGAACTTCATGGTGCTGCCAGTGCAGAGATTAATGAGGTAGCGTGGACTTATCCCATACAAGGTTTATTCTTGGTTATACTTTGAAATCATGAACATCTTGTCATCTGTATGATTTTCAACCGCTCTTGGTAACAATTACTGTTGTTTTTTCACTCGACTGCGATAAAATCCAAAGAAAAACTTATGCATTATCTGCTTCATACTTGAAAAAAAAAGTAACGAATTTAATGGAAAGTTTACTGTTTGAACTATGTATTTCTGAATATCTCGATTGAGACTCTTTGTCATCTCCATTCTCCAACATGCAAGCAAATTACTAGAAGATTAAAATTTGTTTCTTCATTGTAATTTTCAAGCTGTCAAGTACTGTAATCTTTAGAATATCTTGCAGGTCATAATTGATATGGAAAGGTTCAAGCAAGATAGTCAAGAGCTTTTGCATGAGGCACGGCATCATCTGATGTGAGAATCTATAGCTTAAAGACTACATAGAAAATTGTTCTTCATGATTTCATTTGGGATGTGCATTATTTAACATCTGGAATATAAATCATCCAAATAATAACAGGCAAGATCTGAAACTCGGGCCATCAACATGCTAATACAGTTTGTTTGTTTTAAACTGGGGTATCTCTATGACCAATTTATGTTAGATAAATTCTTCTATCATAAATGGAGGAAGTTGTTGCCCCATTTGTGTGTGTGTGATTCACTAATAATTATTTATCCTCATATGTTATCGGTATCTTTAGGACAATAAATGAAAAAAGTTATCCCTAGTCCATATCTGCACCTGCTAAATATATTTTGCAGTTAGAGCAATGACTCAATGCCCTATCCTTGTTATTGGATGTAACGCAAGAACCATGCATGCCTTCCAATTCAGAAAGGCTCAGGGGCTATTTTTCCACAGGCATATTGTTCTTTTCAAGTTGCTTTTGACCTGTTTTATTCCTTTTATTTCTCTTTTTTCCTTGCATATCTTTTAGCTAAAAGGAATACAGTTTTACAGTAAAGATCATTATGTCCTGACCATTTACTCTCTTACATCACTTTTATTTCTTCAATAGAAAGATGAATTTTGTTTACCTTTTCTTATGTTGCTCAACACTTGGTTCGTTTCTCACTGTCAATAAAGAGCAGCGATTGTAAACTTGTGGGTGCTCTATCTACTATCTTTTTTCATTTTTAGGCTCTCAAAAAATCTTCATGAAAAACTAAAGCTTGCCAGAAGGAAGATAAAGGAGCATGGTACTGAACAGAGATACCGTAAGATGCAGCAAATATCTGAGGCTGCATCAATGGCTCGTTCTATCCTTCACAAGAAAGTGCGGCAGCTTCGTGCACATGCAACACAAACTTTTCAGCCTACAGCAGATCAAAAACAACTGTCGACAAGTGATAGCCGGTTTACTGCAGAGGCTAAGAATGGACGGCCTACAGAGAGTATGAGTACTTCAGTAGTTGGAATCAATAAACAACCATCAGGTATTTTTTGAATGAAAGTACAAGTTTCTATTGAAACTTGTTTGGAAGACAGTTTCTTTATGCAGAAGTTGTTACTTGTTGGTGCTAGCTTGTTCTTACTTGGTTTATGTTAAGCAAAAAGTCTAAAGTTTAGTATGTTCACAGCAGCAATGACTGAGCTTCCTGAGGTTGGTGATATGGTGCAAGTTTCTTCGCTAGGAAGGAAAGCAACAGTTTTGAGAGTGGATCGATCTAAGGAAGAAATACTAGTTCAAGCTGGCAACATGAAGCTGAAGTTGAAACTTGCTGAAATCGGAGTTAAATAGTAAGAAAAAGGCACACTTGCATGTGCAAAATGGGTGAGAGAACATTTCTGCGCAATTCAATTCACCAATTGTTCCCTCTTTGTGGTCAAAATTACCATTACGTCATTTTTCAGAAACAGTGGATTATCTTATTATATGCCATTGGTTACATGCATATGCAGACACGCAGTTATGCACCCTCGCGCGCGCGCGCATCACAGTTTGTATGTATGTGCATATGCAATTCAATATTTCTACCTTGTCAAATACTATGAATTAATGCATTTTATCTTTATATCCAGAGGTTCAGAGGCATCATATAAATGACCAGCAGTTCATGTTCCTATCATGGAAAACATGCTTGTTCTGCCCTTCGGAAGGAGGGATTTTATCGAGCAAGATCCCAACATCATCTTCAGGCACAGTCAGGGGGGAATACTAGTTGAGTATAAAAGGGACGGGGATTAACTGGAAACAGAGATTCAAAATTTCAAGAAATGAAGAGCCCCTGACGTCACTGACTGTAATCAATATTCTTGGAACGGCACACCTGCATGCTGAGGAAAACTCAATCCATTAAATGTTGTCCCCTAATAGTTGAAGATACTGAAACATAGGAGAGTTAATGTTGTATCGCTACTCTGTTTGGTCGGCAACAGTTAAGTTAAATGGCAAACCATGTGAATATTACTAATGGCAATACAAATATTTACACTTTGTATGCTCTCTTATGATATGCGGTTTTTCTTATTTTTACAAAATTCGATGCATCTGGGCTTCTGCTAGAAACGCTAAAGGCATGGAGTTTGCCAGAAACAGAGAATATGCTTCTTTGAAGTATGATAGTGGCATACAATAAATGTGGGAAGCATTTGCTGGCTAATTTTAAAAAAACATTAAAAACAAAAATTTATAGTTTAACTAAAAATAATTCAAGGTGATATCTATTTTTAAAATATTAAAATAATAATATATTGAATTTACCCAGTTTTATGAGTTTATATAAAACAAATTTAAAAATATATTAAAGTTTAATTACACTTATATTAAAATCTCAAGTAATTAAATTTGTTTTCACTAATCCTAGGGATCATGATTTGTATCGGTGATATTGAGGGTTGTTATTAGTGCATTGAGATCATGATCTTAATTTGGTTTTTGTTTTGCGCTTGTTGAACAGCTTTTATCTTAAATTATAAATGATAATTTTGTTATTTTAAGATTTTAAGAGCTTTTTAGTTATTAAAATAAATATAATAATAAATTTATAAATAATTATATATTTTTATTGAATTGTTTCTTAGAATGGTAAGTGTTAATGTTTATATGAAGTTCAAGAAATAAAATGTAACTTTTAAATTATAGCACAAAAGTGAAAAGAGGTTTTTTTTTTGTAATTATTTCAAAAATTAAATGAAAAATACCAATGTTGTTCATCTATACAGAAGGATTGGGATAAAATACATTACAAGAAAAGAACTATATATATCAAAAAAAAATCTAAGTATATAAAATCACTCATAAAGCAAGCTCATTTTTAATATAAAAAGAAAGAATCTTGTAATCTTAGGCCATTTTAAGAAGAATAAAATCTAAGATATTCAATCAGATATCTGAAATAAATCATGTACCAAAAAGTCATTTCAAAAACCAATTGCCACTTTAAAGTCTGAACACTTTCAACATAACTACTGCTATCATATATGCAATGTCAAGACTTATAAACCCGTAATACATCAGCATCTTTTGTTTTTGTTTAGATTCTTATTTAAAACAACTAGAGAATAGGTAATAGATTAAATACTGAGCTAAATTAATATGAGTTTGGTAAATTATCATATCTAGTATTTATATAGGATTAGTTAAACACCAAGTCTAAACATATATGGGTCTGGTGAACTGTTAAACTCAATATCTTTAAGTTTAAGCAAGTTCTAAGCCCACACCCATACATAGATATTTAAAGATATTTTTCTTTTAATAAGTCATATATATTTCTCCTCTAGAGATGTTTTTTTTTCTTTTTTACACATAAGATATTTCAATTCTATCACAAAAAAAGAGACCTTTTAGTCCTCACATGGATTAAAGGGTAAAGAGGATGGGCTATAAAAACCTATAAGATTCTAAAATAAAGGGTTTTCAATATTCATTCTCCATGTCATATTTATTTTCAGAATCTTTTTAAAATATTATTGTATTTTTTCTCAAAAAAATATTTACTTAAGCATTGGAGAGCCCTGAAAATCATTAAAAAAAAATCTTTTTTTTATAAATATCAATCAATACCTATTGATTATATTGGCAAGGAAAAATAAATTGAATTACTAGAACCAATAGATTAATTGATTATTTAATATATAACTTGGATTTCTTGAGACATCTGAAACCACTAAATTATCAACCAGAAATGCATGGGAATAAACCTCCATAGACTTGTCAATAAATCATGTAATGATACATTATCAATTAGTTAACAAAGCTATAAATCTCATCAAAATAAAGGAACTATAAGGGCAGGTCGGTCATTTTATATGAAAGCTGATCTGCATATGACAAGCATTAATCATCAGCAGCAACTAGATTAACTATTAATCACGTCAAGATTAGAGCTTCAGATCAAATCACACAGCTGAGCTGACATACATCACCAATAAAGTTAAGCTTGTGCTCAAATGAGTAGAAAATAAAACTAAATAAAAACACGTGAAATATAAAACAAGAGGGCCGAGTCCAATTGGTTACCGATATAAAAGATGAGATAAATGGGTTGGGCTTGGGCTTCCTTATTGTACATGGACACCAGTATATATGGAGATAAAAATATGTGTCCAGGGGCGATAAATGAAATGAAAGCCAATATTATACCCCCTCCTTCTTTTTTTTCTTTTTTTTTCTTTTTTCAATACACATCACATGAGGTGGGAAGATTGAGATGCTATGCTATGTTGAGACTTGAAAGTAGGGGTGAGCATTTTCGGTTCGGTTCGGTTTTGAACTGAAAAAAACAACCAAACCGGTTCTTTCTTTTTTTTGAAAAAAAAACCGAAACCGAACCGAAACCGAGTCAAACCGACAGGTTTCGGTTCGGTCCGGTTCGGTTTTTTATTTCAAAAAACCGAGACAACCTATACACAAAGTCACAAACGAATTAAAACCCAAAAATCAACACCATTGATTTCATTCCAAATCCAAAACTCTGCTATAAATCAAAACCCAAAATTTCTTGTAAAATAAACATGGTTTTTCCTATATTTTTCAAATACCCAAATGCCAAAAATCAAAACCCGATTTTTTAAAATCAAAATCTCAAATCTTCTTATACAAATAAATCTTATCTTCCCTGCAATTAAAAGAAAATCCAGAAGCTAAAAAAAAAAATCAATGTTTTTATAGTTTGTCAGCAAAAAATGTGATATAAACGTCATTACAAATAAATCATGTTAGTATTTTTATATTCGTTTTCCTATGACCTTTTCCAAACTCTCAATCTTGTGCGAGCATTATCAACACCGGTGGGGTTGCTCCCTGCTAGTTCTGAGCAATTCGTTTGGAGCATGCATCACGTGGCTTAGAAACTGCCAGCGGAGGCCGAGGAACTCCATTGTTGAAGCTCTGTGCCAAACCTTGAGTATTGTTGCCTTAACTTGGAAAGAAAGCGTTGTGATACCCAGAAGAAGCAAAGTGAGAGGGGGAGGGGGAGGGGAGAGGGGGCTGCTGGGAGGGAGATGGAGAGAAAAAGTGAGAGGGGGCTAGGGTTGGAGAGAAAGAGTGAGAGGAGGGAATAATTTTTCTATTTATATTGTTTTTTTTTAACCGGTTCGGTTCGGTCCGGGTTAACTGGTTCCTGCATTACAAAACCGAAAACCGAACCGAACCGGGATTTTTCCTAACTATTCTAATCGGTTTAATCGGTTTTTTTTTTCGATTTGGTTTTTTCGGTTAATTTTTTCTCGATTTTTTCGGTTTATTTGATTTTCCGGTTTTTTTGCACACCCCTACTTGAAAGAGAAGAAGGAGGAAGACATAAAGTGAGGGAATAGAGACAATGGTAAATATATATCCTCATTTAATATATTAAGAAATCTCAGATATGGTGATTAAAATAATAATAGAGTGTGTAATTAAGTCAGCATAATTTTGTCTCTTAGTTAATTAACTTGTCACGCGTCTATCTGCTTTACCTATGTTATGAGGAAATCCAATTTTAATTAACATATTAAATGATTTAAAACTATTTATAATTATTGGTACGGCGCCTGTATGGTATATTATTAATTGTAAGCGTAGGATTAGGAAATCCAACTCCGGATCTTGAAAGTCAAGTTTAAATTAATGAACTAATAAGTCTCCGTTGGATGTTATGTAAAGTAATAATAAATTTATATTTGTTTGCATGCATGTATGTGGAGAGGAGATGGAGGGTCAAGTCAACACTCAACAGGAATGGAATGATGGAGAGGGGGGGAGCATCTCTTGTTATGCATAAAATTCTATAAATAATTCTCGTCTCCCACTTCTATGCTCTTCACCCTCATTATTAACAGGGAGAGACGAGAAGAATTCCTTAAGTCTGTCTGTGTGTTGAGAGAGAGAGTGTGTGTGTGTGTTGGGTACAGGTTAGGTTTGTTTGGCAGGTGAGGTGTAGTGGCATCGTCGGTCGGTCGGTCGGTCGATCATTATCATTTCTCATTACCTGTGGCTCCTCCTCCTCCTCCTCTTCTTCACATCACCAGATCAGTTCAGATCAGGTCAGGTCAGGTCATTTGCCCTTTCCATTCTTTCTACTGAATATTGATTCTCAATCACTGCCCCTTTTTATTACGTCATTTTTCTTTCTTTTTTTTAATCTTAGTTTTGGAGCTCAGATCTGTTCTTTTTCTCTTTTCTTAGAAGAATTTCTTTTTAGAATCTTTGGAGCATGAATCACTCATTATATACTATTATAATAGCCTTGGACTCATGACAGACACCATATTCAGTGTCTGTTATAATTAACTATGGATATGATTGTTGGAATTTGAATTCTTGTCGGAATCGTCTTTCTTTTTCCCTTCTTCTCGTTTCATCAAAGACACAGTAGATTTCCTTTCCTTTACATTACATTACTGAATAAAAAGGTGGGAATTTGGACAAGAAAACAAAAAGGAGAACCTCTTCTTTCGAGCAATACTCGAGTTCCGTCTCGGATGAGCTTGACCCCATTCTTCTGGTGGCTTTGCAGATTTCTTTGAAGCTGCCAATGGATGTCTTTGGTAAATCCATCCTGTCTGCTCCTGCCAATGTTGTTTACCTCTCCACTATTCTTGGCCTCGATGGCCCAATTCCTGTCCACAAATGTGACTGCAAGTGTCAGAATGAACATGTCCTTGCCAACATGTACCGCTGCAGTCTCACTGGTCTCACTCACATCTGTGACAAGAACTGTAACCAGAGAATTTTGTATGACAACCATTCCTCCCTTTGTCGCGCAAGCGGCCGGATTTTCCCCCTTTCCCCAGCCGAGGACCAGGCTGTCAGAGGAGTTCGCAGGAAGCTCGATGATGACAATAGTAATGCTCCCACGGATAGCTGTTCTTTCAAGCGCAGGCGCAATGCACAGTTTCATCCTTCTCCTTTCGAGAGATCTTTCTCTGCTGCCAGTCCAATCTGCAGCCAAGTCGGAGATGGCATGGATATGAGCTAGATATAATCTATCGTATAGCTGAAATAACCCTTTCTCTTTTAATTCGTGATGTTTATTTGAAGTTTCTCCTTTTCATGTTTCACGGAACGGATACGGATGTCTTTGAACTTAATGTGGGTACTACAATGGTGGACCATAAGTGTCCTCCTCTATGGAGGAACTTAATATTTATTTTTCATATGTAATGCAATGTAGCGGTTCCAATAGCATAGCTTGACTTTCGATAGGAGATCTTGAACTTGCTCCATTCACTCACGTATGAAGCTAGAGTTTAATTCATTTTCATTCAAGCTCTCCTATTCCTTTTGAATTCAAACTAACTTCTGGTGCTTTCAGGTCTTTTGCAAGACTTTTATATCTATAGGGTAGTATCAACTTTTAGCGTTTTGATTTACTTCTTTATGCAATTATTTTGTGTCAACCGTGTTTTGATCTGCTTTTTGTGGATGTGCTTATTGTGTGCATTTTAAGTTTTGGAAACACAAATTCGTTGAGATACGTTTAATACTAGCTGACTTCATTACGTTTGTGTTGAGTGTACTAACCTTCATAAATCTGTGTTTGCGTAAGTTTATGAAACAGGTTTATCTGCTATTTTTTGCACTTCATGATTTTGGGTGGTGGTTGTATTTGGGTGCTGCTGGTTATGCAGCATAGTTTTTATCAGGGCTTTTCTGCAGTGTTCCGTGCTCAAACTTACCTGCTGCTATGCTTTATTTTGTCTGGTTTATTGCAGGTTGAAGACCAATATTGCGTTGATTCCTTGCTTTTACTTGTTGTTGTTTACTCAATCTTGCCTTCATAATTAGATTTGATGTATGGTGTCCTGAAGTAACTTTTAATTTTGCAGGGATTGGAGTGTATACAATTCAGGAGACCTTAAATATACTTCTCTGTTATCAGTAATGATTATTGTTTTTGAGAATTTTGTTGATAATGTAAAGCTCAAAGAGTTTATTTTATCTTTTACAGTTGTGGTGATTGATTTGGCATGGAACTGCTGCTGATGGATTGAGAAGATAGTGCATTTACCTGCAGCTCACTTCTTGTCGTTGAAGGTCTGAATTCCAGACTAATCTTGACTGCTGGTTTATTTTTTAACTTATCATTGTCTCTGCTTTATGATACAGGTATTTCAAGATCTAATATCCTGCTTATCAAATGATGTTGGGCTGTCGTATTGATGTTTTTTTTAGAGCCTACCTTATTGTCTGTTTCAGTTGATTACCTACCTTACATACCTGCTTTGTGTATGAATGTGGCAGATGGAACCTGATTTGTTGGAGTTACTATTGGATCGTGAATTGCAGAGGCAAAAGGAAGTCCTTATTTTTATGGAGAGCTTGAAGCCTTGAAGAGCAGAGCAGCTACATCTAAGTTGTTAGAATTGCTGGCTTTCAACCTCTGGAATCTGTTAAGGCCAAGCAAAGCTCGTCTTCAGCCTTTGGAATCAATAGAGCCCACACAGCGCTATTCCTATCTTGGTTGCTATTGGTGTAAGAGGGAGTTAAGTTTTGTATCTGACCTGTTCTGAAGCTCCTGAATAAGTACGCTGATATAAATTCTGCCTGATAGCCTCCCCTTTCTGGTCTAAAACTTCCCTGTTCTCCAACATTTCTCCAACCAGCGAAAAGTTGATCCCTGTGGATTTAATGTGGGAGTAGATTTAGTTTGTTGGGGTTTATTTTGGATATATGCATTAGCACTTGTATCCTCGTAATATTCGTTAAAAAATAAGAAATAATGCTTCTCCCTCGTCGTTAACAATTTAAACGTTTCTCGGCTTCTTGGTTGTAATTTGTGGTGTACATTCGTCCTTTGATCAAGTATAAACAAGATGATGGTGTTTGTTTTCTTATCACCATCTGGTATGCTATGTTTCACAGGATGAACATCTTTTCCTGTGATGAACAAGATGGTTATAGTATTAAACTTCAAAAGGATTGATCCAATAAAACAGGAAAAAAGAGGAGAAAATGAGAAGGTCCTAACGAAATCACATGCCCTCAAAACCTGTGGGCGCAGACTGTGGTGGCGATGATTTGAAGGCAAATCCCTCACTTTTATGATATTGATGTCATTTCAACCTGTTAATTTTTTAATGTTTCTTTCATTTGAAGAGAGAAGCAGCTCGGAACCTTTTTCTTTCTTTGAGGGGAGAAAGAGGGGGGACAGGAGCATGACCTTGCATCGTCTGTCTGTAATATATAAATGCTGTGCAAATGCAAAAGGAAGGAAGGAATCGCTTCAACTTGTGGCCATGAGGACGAAAGCAATACTAAACCCAGAAAAGTGATATTGCGGCTCAGTGTTCAGCAAAGCAACGTAACCTCTCAGGTTTGGATTTTCCATAGCGCGCAATCATCTCCAACCTAGATTCTTCCCTACATTATCTAGGAGATGGCCCTAGCAAGCGAAATGCTGCCCTACCCACTGCTATCCGTCTCTCCTGAGGCTACATTTTACAAAGCTCGAAGAAGCATCCACCAGACTTCTCATGGTGCCCTTTACGTTACCACTTTTCCGTCTAATTCTGACTTCTTTCCTAATCCCTCTTTCCTACTCGTGCACTTTTACAATAACAAACGACTGCCCCTATACCATATGGCCCGGTACCCTAGCAGGTGCAGGCAACCCGCAACTTGCAAGTACTGGATTCCGCTTGGATTCTGGTCAAAGTGTGAGCATTTCAAGTGTCCCAGGGTGGTCGGGTCGGATATGGGCAAGGACAGGATGCACATTTGACGGCTCTGGAAATGGCTCCTGTCAAACTGGCGATTGCGGGGGAAGGCTGGAATGCGTAGGCAATGGTGCTACTCCACCAGCGTCGCTCTTTGAGATAACCCTTGGCACAGGCAATGTCAAAGATTACTATGACGTCAGCCTCGTAGACGGCTACAATTTGCCTCTTGTTGCCGCACCCGTTGGGATCCACGGTGCATGTAATGTCACTGGCTGCGTTTCAGATGTCAACATGGGTAAGGTTTTCCACCTTCCAACTAATTTTCGTTTAACATTTTGGGCTCTTCGGTGAGGCAATGACCTAATCGCTTCAACTTTTCGTTTCAAATAGGTTGCCCAAAGGAACTTCAGGTGGTAGGCGATGATGGTGGAGGAGGTGTGGTTGCTTGTAAAAGTGCTTGTGAGGCCTTTGGACTGGACCAGTACTGTTGCGGCGGGGAGTTTGCCAACCCAACCACATGCCGCCCATCCTTTTATTCAACCATTTTCAAACGAGCATGTCCAAGGGCTTACAGCTACGCTTTTGATGATGGCACCAGCACTTTCACATGCAAGGCTTCTGATTACGCCATCATCTTCTGCCCCACTGCCAACCGGTATGCTTCCTTTCCCTCGTTATTGATTTTTTCTGCTTGGATTAAAAAAAAAAAAGGCCTGTTTTTTTTCTATTTCGCTTCAGATAAGAGTTAGTAGTATTAAAATAAAGAATGAATCTCTGGCACAGGATCGAGACGCCTGATGGGGCAGACACAGCTTCTGTGATTCCCAAGCCTGGTAATGGGGAGACAATGAAGCTGGTTTCCTCCTCAAACGTTCTCCGACCTCTTCCATTGCTCTTCCTTCTCTTCATCCTCTATTTAACCTAACGAACATAGATGGAATCTTATCTGCCTGCTAGAATAAAGCAATTCCACAGAACACCCTGCATCGTTGGGAATGGTGAAGAACCTCACAAATCCTGCACGAAGAGTTGGACTATTGTAGAAGAGCACCAAGTGCTATTTCAATTCTCCTGGAAATGAATCCTTTTGCCAGAATGAAGTTGAATTAGTTTATTGACCATGTCTTGGTATGAAAAACATAAACAAATGTAAAATAACCTTCTTCCAAAATAAGATTCATAAGCTACATTGATTAAATTCCAGCAAGTAAAAAAAAACCTAATCTAATCGTGATTTCTATACCAGCCTTAATCAGCTAGGTTATATATGGTCATTGTTCATGGTTTATGCAATATATATGATAAAAATATTGAACGCAAGTCTCTTATTTTTTAGTCTTGGCTTTCTTCGATACTTGGGTCTTCTTTCTTACTTTCTTTACTGGCTGCGGCTTTCCTACTGCAGTTTTACCTTTCTTTCGAGCCACTCCCTGCATCCAAACTTGCATAAATAAGCATAAATGGAATATATTGTAAAGCTAGCAAAAGCATGGTTTCTAGCAGTTCACGAAGGAGTAAAGACTTTGAAGTACTTGAAGATTTAAAACATACAGATGATTTCACAGGTTTTCTCTTAGTTTTTCCATTGGCTGGTTCTTCAACACCCTCATTCTGATCAGTTTGATGTGCAGTAGCCTTTGTTATCTTGTCAGTCTCATCTTCAGAATTGAAAGAAAAACCCTCAAGCGTTCCTACTCATACAGGTCATTTTTAGCAAACTACAAAGGCGAGTTCTTTTATTCAAAGGGATATTTCTCGATAAAGTATTTACAATAAAGAAACCATTGAAAAAAAAACCCTAACCTTCAACCATAGTTTCAGCTTCGTAAACATTAGACTGTGTTTTTAGCTGAATGAAGTCATTCATAATAGCCTCTATCTGATCAAGCACAAGATCAAAAATAGTAAAACATTATCTGAGCTGCATAGAATGAGTAATAGGAAGAGGGAATTGGGCACACCTTTGCCTCTGATTGGCCAAAGCTAACCTGAACCAAAAGAGAAACATTATCATGCCTCTCTCAAAAGTAAAAATGTACAGCAGAACCCATGGAAATCATGAGACTGACAGTTGGGGTGAGAAAGGGAAACTACAGGGGGTGTTAAATGTGAATCAAAAATTTCAATCAGAGATCCATGACATACAACGCAAAAGGTTCTGGAAGGAACTATTGTTGTTCTGTATATTGTGCCTGAAACAACAAGGTTAAGTAAATCAGAAGCAAGCTCTCTATGGAGGCATGCATAACAAAACAGATAAGGGCAAGGTTTTCGGGGTGGATATCAAAAGTGAGCCACCATTGAAGAGAAAAACACATAAGGCACTAGATCATGGTAAAGTAAAATGTTGGGGAAGTAAAACAGCAAACATTTTGTTGGGACACTTTCCACAGATTGCTCGAGCTAATTTCTAATAAAGTTTAGCTATAGTAACATTAACATGATTGCTGTGAATTGTGTGTATGCACAAAATCTGTAAAATCATCCATGATGATTCTGAAGGAAAAAGGACCTTTCATTACTGAAAAATTAATGCATAAATTTTTATCTGCCACAAGAAATGGTTGAGCTTTCTTCTGGCTATATTAGACAGGGAGTATTTGAAATTATACCAAATGAAGAACATAGTAACCACATAAATTATCATAACAAAACAAAAGATACCTTTTAAGTCTAGGTACATTTCAGAATTTCCAGATGGGGTATCCGGAATCACTACCCGCCCAACAGCTCCCATATCGCCGCTTAGATCTATGGATTCACCTTCACACTCAACAAGCGCCTGCATCATTAAGCTTTTAGTTAATAACTGATGTGCATGTGGATGCATGCATAAAGTTATCTATCATTTCTTTATATACATGGATTTACATATTATGTGGCAAGAGCCAAAGAACCATCAAATCAGAAGCAAACCCATTATCAAGCAGGGGGGTACATGGTGCAGAAAACAATCTCTAAAGAAATCATCAAGGGACCAAACAACTAAGCAATACAAACATAAGCAGCCAGCAATGGTCAGTTTGATTCTTCCCAGAACTGGCCTTCTCTCTTCCCTGTACAATTATTATTTGAACTTCTATAAAATATTGAGAGAAAAAACCTAACAATATAAGAGAACTATGTCTATTAATAGCATCCAAGACAGCACCATGGAGTTGGAAAGTTAAATGATATTTATAGTTAAAGCAGAGGAAACAAGAGGTTTTTTTAAGACCAATAGGATTCCTACCTTGGAGCGCTGGACTTTCTCAGAGAGTACCAATGGTAACCTTGATGTAGACACCTGCATGCTTATCTTGCTATGTGAATTGGTTGAAGCATGGGAAAGTGGAAAAAAGAATAGTTGCTGCACATAATTCTTACATGCGCATTTATATGCTTCTCAGATGTGTCTTCCTCAGTAATTTCCGCATCCCCATGGTTTCCTGTGACTTCAATTAAGAGCATTTTAAGAATATGAGAGAGTTCTTTGTGTGAAATTTGGAAAGATATAAAATTCACCACAATTTCCATCTTCTCCTTGTACCTTTACTTTGCAAGTTATCATTTCCATTCTTCCCATTCTTTGGAGCGTGACCCTCTCCTTTTGAAAGTTTCTTCGGAGATTTACTTTTTGAGGCCTTCTTTACAGGAGACACTTCTCTGCTGTGCATAAGAATTATATCCTCATTGTTTCTGCTCTCTTCAATTTTATTTTTTCTGGGATCCCTTGCAGGGCTATTATCAGGACAAGACTCAGAGTCCGATGATAATGCCCAAACTGAATGGTTTGATGCCTGTTAGCATCATTGTAATTGTCATCAACATCAACCATATAAATAGCAAGCTAGACATCTCAAAACTAAACATTCAAAACCAGTAACCATGCTAGACCTTCCTGGTAAAGAAACATTCCACGCCAATAGTTGAAGAAAGAAAATCTAAAACTAGTTGACAGTATACAATATCTTGTTAGAGCAATGAATGGTTAGAAATTAGATATTAACATCTAAGTTCGCTACACCAGAATGTGCACAGAAGAGGACAATTAAGTTAGGGGAGGTGGCATGCCAACAATCGGATTCCTTCACCTATGATACCAAGAAGGATGTCACTCTTAGAAACACTTAAAGTTTTTAGCAGAGGATTAAAGATGAACTTCCCTCGGTTTGCTCTTTGAAATCAGCCACAGCATTATCAAACATCAACTTTTGACAATACACAAAAGTCTTCATTAGCATATAACCTATTAAACAATAGTATTCCTTCACTATAGGAGCCATGTATAACCAGCAGAAGCAACATGTCTATTTTGATATTCAGCCTTGGACAAAATTCTCCCACAAACTCCATCAACTCCCAAAACAGACTATGGTTTATACTTCATACCTTACTGTTCCAATCAATCATGAACTATTGGCACTAAACTCATCTGAACACAAAATAAGTGTTGGTATAAATGCTCTTACATGAGGTTCTTTTGTGTGATTCACAAATGTGCCATCCTTAACATCTTGTCCGTCATCCCCATCCCCTGAATCATTTTCAGAAAAACAAAGTATTGAAAACCAAGACTAAATGAATCTTATTTTTTTCAAAAAAAAAGGTAAAAAACCACCATAGACAAGGCTTGCAAATAGTTGTAATGTAGCTACGATACAAGCACAAGCCAATACCATTTGACCAGTACAAATAGCAAAGAAAAAAAAATCTTGTTTCACCTTTTCTTTTCTTCTTCTTAGCTCCCCCTTTTGGTTTGGAAATCTTATTGGATGCAGCATCAGCAGTAGTTGGACCAACAAGATCGTTGCCTTCCTTTGACGATTGAGAATGAACCGTATCATCCCTATAAGGACTGGCCTTGGGCGATGAGGCTGAGTCAGAGGACAATGTCAGAGCTGGGGCCTGCCAAGCAATGCTTTAATTAGCCAGTACCCAGGATACGAAACATTAAAATAAAAGAAAAAAGGGAAATAACAGACCTGGAAAGAACGGAGCCAGTCTGGAGAATCCTCCCGAGAGCTATTGCTCATTTTGGTTGAATTAACAGCAATCAAATTTCAACATACATGCAATATTATTAATAATCTGTAAAACAAAATTCATTCCTCTTTGCTTAGTATTAGTTAGATTTGATAGAAATGCAGAAATGGAAACTTCTATTATGCAGTTAAGGGATGAATTCTCTCTCCTTCGAATTTCTAAATCATTTGATAAAAGAAGAACAAGCCCTAAAATCGGAAAGTGGAAATTGGTGAGTGAATCTTAAAAGAAAATGCCTAGCCAGTGCATATAGACATGGAGAGAGAATACTTACCAGAGCTGTAAAAAGCAAAATATTCAATGGCGTCCAGGTTCAGGCACCAATAAGCGGAGCTCTCCCTCTTTCTCCCCTCGCTCTCTCTGCGACTGTGCGCGCTACAGTATTCAAGAGTGTGGGCTACTCAGAAATCACAAGCATGTCTTCGTGGGCGGGTGAGCCAAGGTTTGTTTGCACTTTGCAATGCAATGACAAGAGAGGGCCTAAAAGCCCTGAGACACTACTTAACCAGCCCATCCAACCGCTACTAAGGCCCAGCCCCATATTAAAAAAAATATGTATTATATATCTAGGAGTCAGATTGAATTTTTATTAAATGTAAAAAAGATATTTAGCATGTTTTCTAGTAAAAAAAATTAAATTATATGGAGATTAACTTCATATGACATGGTTAACTATACAGGTTTAAAGACAACTCGAATGATCGATAAAAATATAATTTAACTAAAAAATTCAAAACGATTTTTTTAAAAATATTAAGATGATAATGTATTGGATCTACTTAGATTTATTTGGATCAATTTAAGTTAATATGTCAAATATTCAACCTAATTCATGAGACCCTAATAACCTTTCAAATCATTAATTATTTTAATGATTTTTTATCTAAGATATGCCAATTTTATTCTAGAATGTGAGGGGTGCTACCAATATTATGGGTAGGCGCTATTGCAACGAACTTGTCCAAAAGTTTTGACCAATCTTGTTTGTACTCCTAGAAGCCCATTTCTAATTTTCCAAATCAATCAAGTCTTGGGCACGTCTTGGTTATTCGCTTGTAGCTATATTTAAAGCTTAGAGACATTCAGGGGGATGTGGGTTTTATCTCTAAGTGGTAATTTTAGGATTCTAAATAAATAAAATTGGATGCTTAGACAAAAGACTAGATAGAGCACTAGCAACTCCTATCTGGCATTTATTTTTCAAGAAAGTATTTGTTGAGAATTTGTGTATGTTGTACTCAAACCATAATCCTATCCTTTTGTGGCGTGAGTGTCTTCCTTTTAAAGCTATATAGGTTAAGCATCTAGATTTCCACACGATTGTATCTAGGTATGAAAAGATGGTGATCACAATGTGGAGAGGGCTTACAATATATTTAGAAGGATGCTCTTAGGTTTGACAAGAATACATTTTATAGATAATTTAGAAAGAAAAGATGTATTAAAGCTAAGTTAGATGGTGTTTAGCAAAGACTTAAATTGGGTGTTACACACTCCCTAGTTATTCTAAAAAGGGACTTGAAAACGGGATAAAATGACATTCTTTATCTATAAAAGCTTTTCTGGTTCTAGAAAATTAGGGAGAGATGGGTAAAATTCAAAAACTGCAATATCAGCTTCTTCCACACTCAAACTATGATCAGAAGGAGGCACAACTCCATTAATGAATTATTTATATCTAGTGATAATTGGTGTATTGATGATAAGGTGTTTTAGGAGAAGACCCCCATTTTCTATAAGTCTCTAATTTACTCGAATGAATAAGTAGAACCTAAATCATTTATTCTTCAAAACACTCATAGGGTGTCTCAAATATGTGTGACTGGCTTATTAAAACCTGTCACAAAGGATAAGGTGTTTACAACATTAATTGTCATGAATTCTTTTAAATCGCCAGGTGTGAATGGCTTCTAACATTTCTTCTTCAAAAGATATTGAGCTATTGTTAGAGATGATGTTTGCAACCTTTTTAGCAATGCCTACACAAACTGTTATTTTAACCAAAGATAAGCAGAGACTCTTCTAATTTTGATTCTAAAAGAAGATAGACCTTTATATTTAAAAAGAGTTATGCCCTACAAGTCTCTACAATGTAGTGTACAAATTCATTACAAAGACTTTGATTAATAGATTGTGCCCTTTTCTGGATGAGTTAATCAGTCCTCTTCAAAGCAATTTGTCCCAAATAGATATGCCACAAACAATGTTATGGTGGCCCAGGAAGTTATGTAACATATGCACAAATCTAAGAGTAAACAGGGGTTCCTAGTAACTAAAATAGACCTTGAGAAGGCTTATGATATAGTCAGTTAGGATTTCTTGTAGGCTACTTTGGAAAATTTTAGCTTCCCTGACAAAACTATCTAACTCATATTGTTTTATGTATATTCCTCCTTTTTATACCTAACAGGGACCTGTGACAAGGAGGCCTTCTCTCTTTTTATCTTTTTGTTTTGTACATGAAGAAGCTTTCCAGTTTAATCTTTCATAAAGTTGCAGATAAAACATGGAAGCTAGTGCACCTATTTCATAGTAGCCCGGGTATCTTGTATCTTTTCTTTGCTAACAATAATATGTTTTTCATAAAGGCAAAGAATTCTCATATTAGTCTCATATCTAATATATTATCTAATTTTTTCAAAGCATCTGTACTAAAGGTGAACTTTGAGAAGTCTAGGATTATGTATTCTAAATCTATATGCAGAACAAGGAAGAACATATTTAGTCAATTATCTATTATTTGTTTTATGAGTGACTTGGGTCAGTACACGGGTTTCCCTTTAATTAAAAGAAGAGTTAAGAATGACCATTTTAATTTATTTGGGATAAAATTAGCAAGAGTTTTTCTTCTTAGAAAGGCAGGCTCCTGAACAAGGTGGGGAGATTAACTCTAGCCAACTCAGTGATGTTTGTTATACTTATTTATCCCATGCAATGTTTCTGGCTTCTAAAATCTATTTGCTCAAATGTTGATAGATTGTTAAGGAGCCTTATTTAGCAGAATAAAAGTCTTAATCATGGCTTTCACCTGGTAAAATGGGACTTTATTACTTACCCTAAGAGGTTTGGGGTTGGGGAGATGAGATCCTCTAACATAGCTCTTTTGGGTAAATAGGCATGACATATGTTTAACCGTCCAAATAAGTTTTAGGTTAGTCTCTTAAAGCACAAATATCTTTTAATAAAGATCTTTTTAGTGTAACTAGGGCTTCAATGTCAGCTTCACCAACTTGGTGTGCCATCATTAAAACTTTTCTTCAATTGAATAAGGGGTTCGTATTTAGACTTAGGAAATGAGACTTGTCTTTATAGTTTGACCTTTAGTTGGTGGATGGGCTTTTATACTCTCTTGTGGATGTTATTAATATTATTGATGCGGACTTACAAGTTACAGACTTGTGGATAAATGGTGACTAGAATTTTTCTAGAATGGCTATTGTGATTTCTGATGTTTTAAAATCTGTGATTATAGTTGTTCCCTTCTTTATTATTTCTTATTTTGATGACTATGTAACATGGGATACTAGTCCCATAAGATGTTATAGTTTTAAATTAACCTATTTATGGTTGCTTCAACATCTCAGGGGGTTCGTAAATGGTCAGGGTTGACAATGGGTGTAGAAGCTACCTTGCCTGAGAAAGTAAAATTTTATATTTGGCTCATTCTTGATGATTCTCTCCCTATTAATATTTCTAGATTTCATGGAAAAGTTTTTTATACTATAGAATATTACCATTGCAATTATGATGTGAAGGACATACTACATTGCCCTTATGATTATTGTGTTACCAGGGGGTATGCATTAAACTTAGTTTTAATCTTGTAAATGGTTTTTGGGTTAGTGATGCAAAACATTGGTTGACTTTCTGTGATATCCTACATCAAAAGTGAGTGTCTAGAGACATGGCCTTATTAGTAGTTCTGGTTGCTGACATACCAATACAAAAAAAAAATGTGTGTGTGGTCTCATTATGATGGGTGACCTGCCCGAGTGGAAAAGGGAAAGAGTGGTCTCATTCTTTGGGTGACCTACCCAGGGGGAAGAATGGCCTCATTATTATGGGTGACCTACCCAGGTAAAAAAGATGAAGAATGGTCTCATTGTATGGGTGACCTACCCAAGAAAAAAAATGGTCTCATTGTATGGGTGACCTACCCAAGAAAAATAATGGTCTCATTGTATGGGTGACCTACCCAAGAAAAATAATGGTCTCATTACATGGGTGACCTACCCAAGGGGAAGAATTTTTAGTAAACTCCATGCTTTTCTAAGAAATAGTTTCAATATGAGGTCCCTTCTAGCGACCTTCCTTGATGAATGTCGAAGTACGAGATCCCTTCTAGCGATCTCAAATAACTTGGAATCCCATCGGGCAATTCCTTTTACCAAAGGTAAAACATGAAGTTCCTTCTGGCGACCTTCATCGAAATACAAGATCCCTTCTGGCGATCTCCTTTAGCCAAACAACTTGGAATCCCATTTGGCGATTCCTTTTTACCGAATGCTATCGATGTCGTTCTTCCTGCTAGCATGGTTTGAAAACCATTATCTTCTCTTCTTGTTGTTCTAGAATCAACTCAATGATTCTTTCTTCGTCCATAATCTTGTTGGAATGCGCTAAGATCTCCCCCTGTAACGATCCAAAAAAAAACATACATGCAATGATTTATGATTAGATGCAATGCATGCATTCGTACCTGGTTTTGAAACATAGGCCCCATCCTCTTCTTCTAGTTCATGAGACTCCCTTTTAACATGAACTTTGCTTTTGAAGTCGTATGTTGGATTCATCTCTCGTGTTGCCTATCATATTCTTGGAGAAGAAGTCTTTGACTTTCTTTAAGTAGTCCTTTTTCTTAAAATGTATGACTTGTATTTGCCTCTTTGTCATGCTTTTGTCAAATGCTTTAGCTTGGTTTTCAAATCTATAAGCTTCCATCCAATTTTAAACACGTAAAACTTTTCATAAAATATCTCGTCTTGCCCCCAGTGTAGGGGTGCGATATTAGTCTGGGCTTTTATATAGAGAAGTAATTCATTCAGCCAGTGATAAACTTTTTTAGTGAGTGAAGGGATAATGATTGATAAATTCTATTCTTTAAAAGACAATTACAGATGATTATAAAGTGACCACTTAATCATTTATCCATGCAATTTATTATGCTATCAATGATAGGGTTGTATTTTAGGGTTAGCTTTTCTTAAATTTCATATTAAACCATTTTATGATACTTTATTTGTAACCACTCAAACTTGTTCAAAAAATGCATAAACTCATCATTTATTTAAAGAAAAGGTAAGCTCAAAGACAAACACAAAATCTGGCTGACATCATAAGCTCTGATTGCCCACTAGAGAAAATAAAACCAATGACAAAAGCAATGACAAAAACATGCTAAGGCAAATAAAGTTGTTTTACATTTTGAAAACTACGAGAAGTTCTTGGGTCAACCCGTTCTGAAACTTCTTCTAGTGTGTGGAAAGTCAACCGAGGCAATGCTTCATCTTCCTTCCCCACTTGCGTTTCCTTGTCTTCTCCTTCGATCTCGCCTTCTTCATTATTGACGATTCTTGACCAAAGTTTTCCAACCCTTTATCCCCTATCACTTTTGTCATGACCAGGCAATGGATTTGGACTGATATTGGGTGTGTCTTCAAATGACACCCATCCTATCTTGATGAGCTTCAACAACTTGTTCTTGAAACCATAGCACGTTTCAAGACAATGCCCGGGAATACCAGCATGGTACTCCCAAGTCAACTCGGGCTTATACCAGATGGGGAATGGTGGCTGTAGTGGTAATGTAGGGATAGGAGCTATTTGTCCAATGCTCAGTAGTTTGGCATATATGTCCTTCAGAGGCATGGGTAATGGCGGTAGTTGTTCTGAAATGTATCTTGTGTTTGGTCTTTGGTGGTTGTTTTGGGTGTTTGACTGGCCATTTGCTCGATTAGGGGAAAAAGGTTTGTTAAAGTTTATATGGGCCACATGAGAGGTAGGTATTTGTGGGTTATATGAATCCGTTATCTTGTCATTGGACCCACCTTCGAAGTTGTTAACGGGACCTTTCAATTTTCTTCCGAAAAAACCCTTTGTCTCCAATGGCTCAATTATGCGTCCAGCTTTAATCCCTTGCTCTATTCTTTCCGCTATGCGTACAACATCATAGAAATGCTGAGCTGAGCTACCCATTAAATGCTCATAGTAGGGTGCCTTGAATGTGTTGGCGAACCAAGTCACCATCTCCGTTTCTATCAAAGGGGGTTGCATATGCATGGCCTCGTCCCTCCATCTTTGCGCATAAGCCTTTACTGATTCTTGGCTTCTCTTTTCCATTGACATAAGGCTTGTTCGATCTGGAGCAATTTCCAAATTGAACTTGTATTGCTTAAGGAAAGCCTCCACTAAATCCTTCCATTTCTTAATCCTGGCATTTTCCAGCCTCATGTACCAACTTAGCGCCGACCCCGATAGACTGTCTTGGAAAAAGTAGATCAGTAACTTATCGTCATGAATCACCTCAGTCATCTTATTGCAATAAGATCGAAGGTGAGTGTTTGGGCATTCCAACCCAGTGTACTTTATAAACTCCGGTATCCTAAAATCTTTTGGTACCGTGATGTTTGGTACCAAGCATATTTCAGACGCTCGCATGGGGTCAAACCAGTCATTTCCCTCGACTTCTCTTAACCTTTCTTCCAAGGCTGATATCTTGTCATCGTTCATAAAACCAGTAGACCTATTATCGGAAGGCCCATCTGCTGTTAAATCTACAGTGATATGAGCTTGAGGGGGCTGAATGGGAATGGCAGGTGCAAAGTGCTGCTCCGTCACTGAATCTGCCCCCAAGTTCTGAGATACCCCCGGGACATGAACTGACTGTGCTCCTATAGGTGGTTGGGTAGACGTTCCCTCCCCGTTCTTGGCTCTTAAAAGTTGCTCAAGCAGATTGGTCAGTCGAGAAACTTCATTTTTCACGGATTCCAACTCAGTCTGGTAGTGCGACTCTAAGTGAGCTCTTTCCTCGTTTTCCATTCTTGATCTAGACCGGGTTTGGTGGACTCTGGATGTGGGACCTAATATGATAACAAAATGTGTGATGAAAATGTGATGCACAAGTGATGTGCGATGAGTAACATTGCAAACAAAGATACATAACCTAAGGACCAGCTCTATTTATTAAGTGAGAGTGGGTAGTTTTACTATTGGGTCTCTAAAAGAGGGTCTCTTGCTGTTCCAGTGATCAACCTTCGTAAAGGCGATATGGAGGTCTAGCAGATAGTGGGATGGTACGTGTACCAATCACAGTCAGTCTAAACACTCAACAAAGAGTTGGGGTTTACACAAACTTAAACCTTGACTCAAGTCATAAGGCAAGCTGCTAGTCCCCCACTTAAACTTAGAGTTACATGTGTGTGCCCTCCAAAATATAATAATAATAATAAAGTGATGCATGACTATGCCATGTATGATAGAATGTAAAGATATATGCTAAAGCTTTTAAACAAAGCATCATAAGAAAACAAAAACCAATAACACATAACATAAACAAACAAACAAATCAAGCTTAGTCCAAGGGTCCCCAGTGGAGTCGTCATTCTGTCGCACCCAAAAAAAAATAACAAAAAAATTTGTTTTTGCGACATTCGACTGGCGACTTTCGTTTTGTTCTGTTTTGCTGATTTGGTTCTTTGGAGTCGCCACCTAGTATTTTGGTCACTAGGAACCCTAACTGGTCTTTCAGAGATTCTAAGGCAAGGGACTGGTTGCGTAAAGGGAAGGTATTAGCACCCCTAGTACGCCCTACCTAAGGTAAGCTGCTTGGTGTTTGGTTTGCTCTATAATTGCTATGGTGTTGGTATTTTCTAGGCTCGTCAATTGATTTTAGATAGAAATCAAAGGAAATTCCATGTGCTTTGAAAGCTCATTTTTCCCTTAGTATTTCAAAAGTTTGCAACTCATAAATCGTGAAAAAAAAAAATTTAGGCTTCTTTCAAGAATGTGCGCGGATTTATTACTCCCAATAATATTTTGGATATTCATCCTTCTAAGGATTTCTTTATCCAAACATTAGCAGTGAATAATAAATAAATTTTCTCCCCAAAAATAAGATTTTTATAGTTTTTGGAATATTGGCCAATACCCTTTGGAGTTTTACAAACATGTTGTAAAATCCAGAAATGCAAGAAAATAATTTGTGTTTAAGAAATCTATGCGAAAACACACTTTCGAAGCTTCCAATATATTTTTTTTTTTTAAAAAGGACATTCAAAACATGTTAGAGTATTGGCCGTATGCAACACGCAAGAAAACACTTTTTTTTTTGTAAACAATTTTTTTTTATGCTTTGACGAAAATCAGGTATTTTAATACTGAGCTTGTATCCTTACGGTAAAAAATACAACCCAATATTAATCCACTTTAATAAAAATATGCAGAAAAATCAACAACATTTTTAGGGACTTTTTAGAATTTTTTTTTTGAAAGCAAAAACATTTTTTATTCTGAAAATCTTTGATGTTTTGACGAAAACCGGGTATTTTTTAACACTGGTTTTGTATCTTTATGGTATAAAAATACAAATCAACATTAAACCATTTTGACAAAAATATGCAAGAAAATCAACAATATTTTTTTAAGATTTTTCAAAATATTTTTTTTTATATAAATATTTTTTATATATATATAACATATATACACACATATATTATAATTTATAATAATAATATATATATATTATATTATGGGGCTGGGCCGGCCTAAATAAATGGGCCAGGCTCAGCCCAAAACAATAAAGGGTCGGGCCGACCTCGGCCCAAAATGGATTTGGGCCGAAATCGGCCCAACAAAATTTCTACAGTCTGGGCCAGGACCGGCCCAGACTTGCAAGGCTGGGCCCGCATCAGGCTGGCCCAGCACCCTCGGCCCAGCGGGGGGAAGAATTAATTTTCTTCCCCCCGCCTCCTGCATGCAGGAGGCAACGCCTGCAACAAAAACGAAGGGGGAAGAAGAAATTTTACCTGGCGTGGAGGAGACGGTCACTGGCGGTGCTGCGGTGGCGTGGCTCGTGGACGGCGGCTCCGGGCGATGGCGCTACGGCTGTTTCTAAGCGGCAGAGAGAGAGAGCTTTCGTTCTCTTCCCTTCTCCTCTCTTTTTTCGTTCCTTCTTTCTCGGTTCGTTTAACCCGTGATCATTATCTTCTCTTCTCAGTTCTGTTTAAGAAAACTTCCCTCCCTAGTTTTTTTGTTTTCCAGTCGTCTCTCCCTCTCTTCAATTTTTCAGTTTTTCCTCTCTTCGGTTTTCCTTCCTATTTATAGGGAAAAAAAACGGTGCTTTTTGCTAGTGCGCCTTTGGAGTAAATCACGCAATGGCTGGTCGGCGGTGGTGGTGGGGGCGAGGAGAGAGAGGCGGGACGGTTTGAAAATGGTTTTTGTCTTCTGTTGCTGTTCAAACGGGGGGAAGGAGGAAGATGAGCAGTGTCATTCAAAACGACACCGTTCTAGTCTTCCTCTTTCTTTTTTTTTTTTATATATGAAACGACGTCGTTTTGGATAAAACACGTCGTTTCATTTATATGAGCCAAACTTCAAATCAGCCCTCCAAATTCGGTCCCCGCCCCCATAGTTGGCCGCGTTTTTCACTTTGGTCATTGGCCTCTGATTTATGCAATTAAGCCCTCAAGTGATCAATAAACTTCCAATTTCTTCAATTAGGCCCCTGAACCGAATAATTGCAGCCCCTCCACTTACGCTCCTCTTCCAATTTGGTCCCTAGTTTCGGATTTTCTTAATTAAGTCCTTAATTGGCCATTAAACTTCAATATTTATGCAATTAAGCCCCTGATTTGACCCAATAAATTCTTGAAAAATATGTTTTGGCCCCAGAACTTAAATTTCTTCTAATTAAAGCCCAAATTGACTTAAAAATTAATTTTTCTTGCAATCAAATCCTTTATAAATTCAAATAAAAATCCAATTAAGTCCATAAACATCCAAATTTGGGCTTTTCTCCTCAAAATTCAAATTTTCCTTCTCAATAGGGCTTTCATCCTTCAAGAATATACTGTCAAAAATTCAATCCTTGTATTTTTAAATTCCTTGACCAATTTTCTGACTGTTTTCCGAGCGCTTCTGCCTCCTGTTATTTTTCTAACCTCTTTTGGCTATTTATTTTATTTTCATGGGGACCCAAAAATGGGTTACAACAGTAATGACAAGGGTCTTAGAGCTCCAAGAATGGTATCTTGGTAGCAACCTAATAAGGGCTCCATCAAACTTAAGTTGATGAGAGCTTCATCAAACTTAATGTTAATGAGAGCTCTTTTAGCAACCCAGTGGCCTGATTAGAAATAATAAGGGTTCTTGGCTAGTTGGTTTATTTTGTTATGCTGGTGTGGGATCTAATCTTCTTCTTAAGCTACTAGCTATTAAGTTTGGATTGTAGGTTGCTTGGAATAGGGGTCTGACTAAAGTCATTTGTGATTTGGATTCTATGGACTCTTTCAGACTCATACAAGAGGATTCCATAAGCTTTCATAAATTTGGTGTTATCATTAAAGAGATCAAAGGCTTTTTATCAAGATTTTAAGAGACAAGTATCCAACATACTTTAAAGGAAGATAACTCATATTTAAATTACTTAGCTAAACTAGCCACTAAGGGAGATAAGTGTTTTCAGATTTGAAAGAGTCCACTTTTTGAGATGGAGAAGTTGCTCCAAACTGATATGATGGGCATATCCCATTTTACGTTTTCGTTTCTCTTTTTTATTTCAATTATATATGTATATATATATATATAAGAAGCACATATAAGTTTTTTTATTTACACTTAATATTTTGTATGTAAAAAAAACATGTCAGAAAAGCCTACATGTTCAATTTTTTTTGCTGAAAAAAAATATTTGGCCTGCTATTAATTATTGATCTTAGATATCATCTATCTTTAATCAAACCCATGAGCCAGACATAAGCAAAGAGCGATTACAAAGGGGTTTGGCCTTTCTTCTATACTTGAGAGTAGAGAACACCTAAGTTAGATCATGACCAAACTTTCAGTTACCCTAAAAACCATCTATCAATCAATCAATTCAAAGGCCATCATCCATCGGTCATCCTAGAAGTCATTCGCCTTTAAAATAACAAAGGTTGTCAATCTTTTGAAAAGAAAAGTTCATTCAGGGTCCATGACACCTCAATAGACTAAATCATCTTACTCCAATTTTAATCATTCATTTAGTGTTAGGTTATACCGTTATTTAAAAAAAAAACTCACATATTACAACCATAACAAAAGAATCGTCACAAATTCATAGATTTGCAGGCATGAGATAGCCCATCTACCTCTCTTCTATTACCACTGGTCATCGAAAAGCTCTTTCCAAAATTATATGATGCAAGCTTAAGAACACATTTCACATGATCTGGAGCATATAAATAGCCTTTTAAAGCTCGCTAAGAAGGGATTTCAAGACCAAGATAACTCTCTTTTTATAGTTATTTTTACCCTCTTGATCAAGGATAGAACATCCTCGTTCAATAAGGAACTTATCAGAGAGCTGAGTATAAAATATTATTATTCTGCAAGTGACTTCAAAGATATATTCTTGTACATCATTACTACTAACCTTTGTGTTATTTTTCATGAAGCATGGAAAATTTGCCACCTGGTCATATTTGCAAATGTCACATGGGATTAAAAGGAATGAAAACAAATGAGACAATTTCTCGCTTTAAAATACAACTTCAAGGCATTTGCCCCTCCAATAAAAAGTGCTTTGAACAATCTTGAACGAGATACCTAGAGCATCAAACTTTCTTATTATTCGACCATGGTAACATGAGGAACCATAGGAAGTAACCACAATACACACCTATTTATAAGTCAAAATAAACTATGATGCTAGTTTATCAAGGAGCTTACATCCTTAATCAGATGTTTAATTAAAGACAAGTTAATTATAAGATATTTTAAATGGTAAGAGTAGAGGACATTGCTACAACATTTATTCATCAACTCAATTGAAATTATGCATCCATGATTGGAGGATTTAATCCAACAATCAAATTATTTAGTTAAGAAACAATGAAAATGAGACAAATCAGGAAAGATCATGAATAAAAAACAAGAAAAGATACTTAGAGATATTTCACTTCCCTTTTTACATAGTATTTAAAAGTGTTGTAATCGTTGATTTTCAAAAAAAATTTACTCAGAAATTTATTAAAATAATATTTTAATTTGATTTTAAAAAATTATTTTTAATATTAGTATATTAAGATGATATAAAAACAACTAAAAAATTAATTTGAAATTGATGTATAACCAAGTCTTGTTTGTAAAAGTATTTTATTTTAAAATACTTTTACAAACAAGACTTGGTTATACATCCATGGTGCTAAATAGAGAAAACACCTAATTTCTACTTCCAATCTTGTCTCTCCAAACAAACATACCTTTGAAGAGTGATTTGGGATATTTAAATTTAAGCAGACTATTTGATATTTTGTGGTGTTTTGATATTAAACAAAATATTTTAAGGTTCGAATCATTAAAATATAACTTGGGATTTTTTTATGGGCCTGTATGTTTCGGTGTTTTAAAAACATTTTTAAAAAAAATTAATTTTTTTTATTTACTTCAAATTAATATGTTTTTAGTATTTTCAAATCATTTTGATATGCTGATATTAAAAATAAAAAAATATCATTGGTATGTATTTTAATACGAAAAATTATTTGAAAAACAATCATAACCACACTTTAAAGAAAGTTTAAAAAGAATTTGTTTATTTTCATAGAAATACCTAAAACAGAAAAGTATGATAGAATGAAAAAAAAATTTACAAGCAATTAAGTCTTTAATTTATTTTATTAAGTTACTATCAAAAGAAAAAGGAGAGGAAATCGATAATATCTAAGCGGTAATACTAAAAAAAACAAAAAAATTGAAAAAAAAACCCTCAAAATAGAATTCAAATGAAGGGAATAAAAACGAAAGGAAGAAAAAGGAACGATCCTCTCCTATATATCTCTATCCACAAAGTAGCTCGAAGCAGCAGCAGCAGCAACGGCGGGGCGGCAGCAAACAGGGGAAAGCGTAACGGAAAAGAAACGAAATGGAGCAGCAGCAGGGTAAACAAGGAGTGATGGTGGCCAAACTGTTTCCCAATCAAGACCCAATTAAGCTCGTTCAGTTCAAGTTCAAGGAATTGGAGGATGGCTTCAAGTCTTGGTTGTCCAAGCAATCTTTGCCTGTCGAGGCCGCCGTTGTCACTGCCACCGGCGGTGTTCAGGGCGCTGCCATCGGAGCCGTCATGGGTACCCTCACCCCTGACATCTCTTCCTCTATGCCAACTCCCCCTCCTCAGGCCTCTCTCAACCCTCAAGCCATGGCCTCTCTCAAGCAAGCCCAAGTAATCTCTTTCTGTTAGTATTGCGGCAAAAGGGTTCAACTATTTTTTTTTTCATTTGAATTGCTCTGCTTTGAAATCGGAGAAAATCAATTACCCGAAATGAATAACGTAAAGAGATTTTGATTTGCCTAACTGATAATCTTTTTTCCTCAGATAACATAGAACTAGCTAGTTTCATCATCTAGTTACAAGGAGATTACTATGAAAGTTTATGAGTTATATAAATTAGAGTTTCACTCCTAGCTGTATCAGACTTAAATTGTCCGAACGCTCTCCTCAACGTGATTGAAGAGCGGCTTATAATATTTGCTTCATGATTCTTACATTTTCGCAGAGGATCCCCCCCCCCCTATTTGTTATAATGTTGTATGAGCTTGGAAATTGGAATACTAGGTTGACGAGGATCCCTTTTGCATAATCCAACAAGTAGTTTTTGCTCCTAATATCGAAAAAGGGTGAATCTTTTCTTGATCCAGATGTGTTCTATGTCTCACATGCTTTTTCTTGAAACGCGTTTAGGTATTCCAAGGGAGAATGTAGTGGAGAGGAAAAAAAAATCCTTCAGAATTGGTTTATCAGTGGATTTGTGTTTGTAGTCAATGTACAGAACTAGATTGATTCTGTACCCTACACAATGGCCTGGATTAATTGTGGCTGCTGGATCCATTAAGAGATTTTGCTAATGTTTAACAAACGATATGCTTCATGTACAGGCTTTAGCTGGCGGACCCTTAATACAAGCACGCAATTTCGCTGTAATGACTGGAACCAATGCTGGCATAGCTTGTATCATGAAGAGATTGCGCGGCAAGGAGGATGTCCAATCTAGGTAACTTTTGCTACATCCCTTTTCCTGTGCATATGTTCTTCCTTTGCAAGCAATAATCTTTGTTCACTCCTTTGTGTTCCCCTTAATGGGATGATTGACTTCATAAAATGTTGTTTTACTGGAATTTCATTTAGCCAATTATGGTGTCTTTCTTTAGATAATTGAATCCCAAGTGCTACAAATGTATGAACTAAGTGGTCACAGATATTAGTTGCCAATGATTTTCATTTATTTATCATATGCTTGTAATGGAATCTATTTTAAAAGGGAAGAGTTTGGGGCTTGAGTCCTATCATTGTATCAAAAGAAAAGATGTAGGAGTAGTATAGATGAATTAGAAAGGCCTGATTTAACCTTTCCATTGATGCTCTATCATGATCTGTCATATACTAAACTCGTCCTCCCGTTCCACTGTCAGTATAGATCTTACTGAGGAAAATTAGGTTTAAATGGTAAACAAATTCATAGAATTTCAAAATCAGTCATAAAAAATGGGATAATTTTGGAAGGATGCCGTGTATGGCTGGAGATTTTATCAAATAATAATTAACTGCTCTTAAAAAAAAAAGGTTCAGGAGCGGAGTGTAGCTTGACCCAAAGTTCAGGGTAATTTTGAGTACTTTAGCCTTAGTTTCCATGCACGTATTAAATCTTATTAATTTATCATTGCAGCATGGTTGCAGCTTTTGGTTCCGGTGCCATGTTTTCGTTGGTGAGTGGTATGGGTGGCCCAAATCTTGCCACTAATGCAATCACTTCTGGACTTTTCTTTGCATTAGTTCAGGGTGGTCTTTTCAAGGTAAAGTTTTAAGGCAAGATACATCTTTTTTTTTCCTACAGAATCACATGCTACAGTAGGTTTATATTTTTGCCCATGCAAGCGGTGAGTATGGATCAATAAAGCATTTCTATTTGGAGGCAATTTCATATTAGACCTACCAAAAAAATTCCTTGCATTCATATACAGAGGCAACCAGTTTTGCGGTCTCGTTTCTAGTATGAGATCATTCTCATATTGTTCCTTTGGTCTTATTCTTGCAATGCTGAAATAAACTTTCATGTGGTTATTTAGTTGGGGGAGAAGTTATCTAAACCACCGGTTGAAGATTTGTGCTATGCCAGAACAAGATCCATGCTAAATAATCTTGGTCTCCAGAATTATGAAAAGAATTTCAAGAAAGGGTTGTTGACGGATAACACTTTGCCTTTGCTGACCGACAGGCAAGTTTTTAGATGATCTAGTTTACCTTCACCTTATGTATGATTAGTTAGCGTTTGTGTTTTATCAATGTATATATCGTTATTTCCTTAAAGAGGATCTTTGGTGATCATTATGTGTTTGGTTTTCCAGTGCTCTTAGAGATGTAAGAATCCCTCCTGGACCAAGACTTCTCATTCTTGATCACCTTAGAAGGTCTGGTTCGTACTTTAAGCATGACACACTATTACTTTTGGTCATTGAATTTTATCTGATTTCTGAATATGTTGTGTCTAGGGACCCGGAGCTGAGAGAGAAGACATGCAAGCCATGATCAATATTGTTTTTTTTTTTAAAAAAAGATTTAGCCATGAGAGATCACTTGTTTTTGATACAGCAGAGGTTAGGAGTAGTAGTTTTTGAGTCTTTAATAAGATAAGCTCTCTGTTGTGAACTATTCTTCAATATCAATTGCTATTCTATTCTGTAAGGAACTTCGATATCATGCTAAAGCTTTTTAAATTTTGGTAGATTGGTTTGGATTGCTGCGTAGCCTTGAATTGAATGATATCGCGCACAGCTTGTATAGTGAATGCGGTAGTGGTGTCTAATCTGGTGTGATATATGGTTGGAGCAATTGTCTGGTAGCAAGGGCACCATGGTTTGCTTTTTGAGTCTTGGGAAGCTGTCATGACCAAGGTCGTTTTCAAACTCTTGGAAATGCACACGTCGACATGTCATGATGCATCCTGCCTAACCTTGTTCCTCGAATCCTTGTTACAAGCAGTGCCAACGCTCTTTTCAATTTTTCGTTTGAAAACAAAAAATCGGATGGGGTTTTTTAATCCTTTTATATCATCTCGTCGGGAGTGTTAAACAATGGCCAATTAATTTAATTTCAATCTTCATTTCCTGACGACTATGCTCTTGTTAAACCTCGTTATCAACAAATAAATAAATAAATAAAAATGTCAGAAGCAGCTGAAGTTCTACCCTCTCGATCTTACTGATAAACATCCTCTTGTAAAATGTACGCAGACGGTTAAAACTCTGGCTTCCTAGGTGAAGACAGTAAACTAACTTATTAAGCGTTCTGTGTCTTTGTGAAATCTGTCAGTTTTTGTCGCAAACGTTAGACAGGTTAGTTAATCCTTTTACATATTTCCTAAAAAGGTAACATCTCAGATTACATTGATTGATTATGCCAAAGAAAAGCATATGTATGATCCATTGAGTAACCACCCAAAAAAAATTCATAATAATAGGGGCAGAGAAAATCCACATCCAGTAGAACAAAGAAATGAAATGAAGAAGAAAATAGAAATATTGTACAGAATTCTTGACTCTCCTAGAGAAAAAAAGGGAGGGAGAGAATCATCGTAACTGAAGAGAGAGACCTAATTACCAACAGATCAGTCACCCACGAAGGTGCAAGCAGCATCTCTACCTGCTCCCAAATACATATGCTGGCAGAGAGAGCCAAAAAAGACAAGAAATTAAAGGGTTGATGATGATGTTATTAATTGGTAACTGGATGAAGATGGAGAAGGTTGTGGGCTTGGGAGAGTTCGTTCATGAGAGAGAGAATGCGGGCATGGCAGTCACGGGCATGATTGACAGCCTCAGCCTCCAGCTCACCCAGCTGGGAGCATAGCCTCTCCTCGGCCTCCTCTGCCGCTCGGAGCCTCTCCCATACCCTTTGTAGCTCTGATTTCATCTTATCCTCCCTCTGCTTGCTTTCTTTGAGGGCTTTCTCCAGCTCCTCATTTCTCTTCTTTAGCATCATCTCCTCTCCATCCTTGACCGTCCCCATTAGGGCCATTACCACTATTTACTATTGATTATTCTCTCTCTTCGTAGCTGCAAGGATTCTTTTTCCTGGCTACAAGAACAGCTACTCAAATTTTAACACCCTTTATTTATGGGTAGCATTCTCCTCTTTCTGTTTTTAAAGGCTGAATCGGTTGTGTCCAGGTTCACTGTATCTTATTTCCCATCTTCAAAAGATTAGTCCTCGTAGTTTACCGTTAAATAATTAGCCCGCGGTATGAAATAATTTTTTTTAAGTAAGAAAAAATATTCGGTCATTGATAATGTTTTTTTAAGTAAAAATAAATAAATTGTGATGAAGTTGATGTGAAGTGATTAGATCAATTTAAAGGGTTTAAAAATAACCCAAATGACTAATAAAAATATAATTTAATTAAAAATAAATAAAATGATAATATATTAAATTGATTTGAGTTAATCTATCAAATCCATAACTTATATCAAATTCACAACTTAGATCATGAGATCATGACAACTTCATATAAAATTCATCAAAATAAATTATGATGTTTAATTTCTAATCAAACCAATATTGAATAATGAAATTAAAAAAAAAAGAAAAGAAAGATAATTCGAGTCAATCCGGATTAACTTGCTAAACCCACGACCCGAGTCATGAGACCAAATAACCTCATAAAAGATAAATCAAAAAAATATGTGCAACCCAGTTTCTAATCAACTCAATATTAAAGAATGAGATTGAAAAAAAAATTAGCACTTATGACCTGACACGTAAAATTAGAGTAACCTTATGAAAAGCAAATAAAAAAATAACTCGAGTCAACCCGGGTTAACTTATAAAACTTGTAACCTAGATCACAAGACTAAGATAATACAGTAGAAAGCAAATCGAAATAAATTATAAAATTCAATTCTCAATCAACCCATTATTGAATAATGAAATTGAAAAAAAAATTAATAAAAAAAAGATACAATAAAACAACACAAGTCAACTTAAATTAACTTGCAAAACTTAATATTCAGGTAATTATACCAAGATAACCTTTTAGAAAATAAATTAAAACAAGCATAAAACTTTATCTCTAATCAATTCCATATTAAAAGGCACAAGTCATAAAAAAAATCAAAATAATTTAAGTTAAAATGAATATCAAGTTAAACTCGTAATTTAATCCATTAAACTCATAATACAAGTCATAAAATCAAAAAAATCATATAAAAAACAAATCTCCTTAAATTATATAACCTAATATCTAATAAATTAATGTTAAAGGAGCGCATCTTTAAGTTTTTGTTATTAATAAGGTGTGCTTGCTTGCCTATGTGCTTCGATTTTACTTTATCTCTTCATGAATGCAAAGATTTAGCCCCTATAGTTTAAATATAAAATAACCCAGTCCCTTTAACGAATATGATTGTTCATTCATTAAGTAGTCCCGAGAAATGGTTAGAATATCCTAGGTTTCTTTCAATTAACATGCACAAAATATTTTGAAAATAAAAAATGATTAAGTGCATGACAATTCATCATCTTATTAGCTTACACTTAATAGAGCTTATTACATGCACAAAATATCCTAGAGTTCATTTGTCATGGCTTATAAAAAAAATAATTTTAAATATTAAATTACGATTTAAAAACTTATTACAAAGAAGAGTTAACTTAAAATATGTTTGAAATAAAATAATTTAATTTAAATGCATGTTTCAAGCAATTTTTGTTAGGAAGGAATATGATACACGTTAGAATTTATAGATTTTGACTCGAAATTGTAATAAATAAATTTGTGGAGCCAAAAACTATTTATAACTAAAAATAGTCATCGCTTTGTTTTGAATCAAAATTTGAAAGTAATTTAATTCAATTTAGAAAAGACACAACAAACATCACTTAAGCTGTAAACATATATAAAAATATAGGGATGTACTGTGAAGTAATTTACATCAAAGAGACTAACTAATTATTTTCTAAAGATACAAGGACTAAACGATGGTTTATTCTTTTATAGGGATCGAGTTTCGTTTTTTGCGAGGAAAAAAAAAATTGCTTGTCTTGTCGTTTCAAAAAAACAATGGCCGTTTCCTCTCTTCTGCGGGCTCCGGAGTCCGGATCCACTTTATTTTATTTTATTTTAAAGAAAAAAAAAAGTGTTCGCCCATATTAATTTTTTATCCGAGAAATAGCCCCGTGCTATCTTTGATCATGTTATTGTTGGGCCGTATGCGGATCTTCGAGGTATCTTGTATCCACTTTGCAACTTTTAAGGTTTTGATTAAAATATAATCAAAATGATTAGTGTAAATTATGGTTTTGATTTTTATGAGAAATAATTGTGATAATGATATATTTTTTCTGTGACAAGATTTGTCTTTATTTTTAATAAAGAAATATATATATATATATATATATATACATATATTTAATTTTATATTAGGAAATGGAGAGTAGAGAATAAAATAATAATAAAAACTTGAAAACAGAAAAGAGAAAGAACACTTTTAATGTGAGATCCACGTTATTAGCGCTGCAGAAAGAACCAATGACCCTTTCCCTGATGGCGACATGATCTCGATTTTAAAAGTTTAAAGAAAGAAATCGGAGACGATGGGTACCGAAATCATATATACATGTATTGCGACTGTTGAGCTAAAGTAGGCAAATAGGAGGTGGCGAGAATCTCCAGAAAAACAACGACGCATTTGTCCAAGTTTTCTTTCTATCCTCTAACCAGGACGTATCCACATCAATTTGATGGCAACCTCCCACCCTCCTAAAGCAGAAAAATCTAATTATTCACACCACTGTGTTGACGTAACATCATTATTGATGAGCTAAAGCCAAACCAGAGGTGAGCTAACTTCAAGCTAAGGTCAATACAGTGCTAATCCAACCTTTATTTGGTTCGTCAGGGAAGGCTTTTGAAGTTGGTCTAATTAGTGCTGAGCCCAAACCGGTCAAGCTTCATCTGATATAATCCACTCAAGTGGTTGATAAAAGAAATTGTAATAATTAGTTTGAGTTTGATTCAATTTAATGTCACCTTGGACTGTGATGTGATGCGTTGATTCTTGTGTGCCTTTTAATTTCACACAGGACGTAGCAGGAAGCTATAAAAACAACTAGGAGATTGTTTTTAATGTGATGTAATGTGTTTTTGGTCATTTTATCAAAATCACCATACATGCATTGATTGTGTTTATAGATCACAGTACAATAGAATCGAACAAAAGAATGAGATATATGACGAGTTAACTTAATTTATAGATGTACAAAATCACCACAAAGATCGTTGGCGCGTGCTTAAAACACTGGGTTGGAAACAAGAGCAATTATTCTAATGTTACCACACCATAATATTGGAGGTGATTGTAGAGAAATACTAGGATCACAAAATTGCATTATGAGCCAATATAACTCAGTTGTAGCAAGGCCTATAAATCAATAACCTTAGGCCATTCCACTAATAAAAGATTTTAGCCACCAATCTTGTCTTGTACCTATCAATTCTGCCACCAACTTTTCTTTTGATCTTATAAACCCATTCATTTTTGACAATATAATATTGAGATTGGCGAGAGCAAAAAGACTAAGTCACATTAGCTATCAATGCATCAAATGCTTTGCTTATTGTCGCTCTCTAATTTGGATTTGAAATTGCTTTATTGTAGAGAGTAAGTTCCTACTTATTAAAAACACTAGAGAATAATTGTAATGGATGAAGAGTGGATTTATAAAACCTTATAGTTTTGAAACTATTTTGGTCTGGAATGACCAGTTCTTGACCTTGTGATTGTATGAGATGTAGATGGAGGATTTGGACTATTTGGTGGTTAGTATATTTGAATGTCTTGTTGGATGTCTAAAGAAGAAACTTCATGTGTGAGAGAGTCAATAGTAGATTGGTCTATTGAGGTCAATGGTATATGCATGGGAGACACATGAAGTTTAGTAGATAAAAAAATCTAAAATGTTACTTGTAGGGTTTAAAGTTTGAAGGAATTAGAGGTTGTGTTGGTAAGAATATTAGTCAACAAATTACTAGATAATATTGCATCTATCAAATTTCTAAAGTTGCTAGGTGATAGAGTTGTGCTTGAACTGAAGGAATCTTGGTCTTTATCCTTTAGTCGAAATATTGTTTCATCAAATAATACACTTTTAGAGATGTAAACTCTATTAGACTCCAAATCTATACAGCGATAACCTTTTAAATTATTGGAATAACCAAAATAAACACAACATCTACTGTGATATGCAAGTTTATGATGTTGATAAAGCCTTAATAAAGGATACCATGAGCAACCAAAGATCCCTAGTTCAAAGTAACTATAAGCTTTACCATTTAAAACTTCAAAAGGGCTGCAATGTTGTAGGATTTTAGTAGGTAACCTATTAATTAAGTATATTGATGTGTAAAAAGAATCAGCCTAAAATTCTCACTTAAGATGTGATTGTGCTAACAATGTTAAACCAAGTTTTTAAATGTGATGATGTTTCCTCTCAGCTATTCTATTTTTCTTAGAGGCATGCAAATATGTTAACCTATGATATATTCTTGACTTTAATAAAAACTTAGTAAATTATTTAGATAAGTATTCTTCTCCATTATCAATAACAAATTTTTTAACTGAGCAAAAGAATAAATTTTCAGCATAGGATTTAAATTTTTAAAAAGTGGCAAATGCTTCTGATTTTATTATGCAAGGGATAAACCCAGAAAAACCTTAAACCCATAAATAAATAAATAAAAGATACCTAAATTTTTTTAGAATTTTCTAATATCTAAAAAGGCCTATTTGACTAGATATATATATAAAAAGTGAGATTAAAAGGAAAGGGCATAAGGGTGTGTTTGGTAGAGTGTGTTGTACCAAACACACCTTTAGCCCAAAAAAAAAAAGGGTCGGCTAAGCCTGAGGCACAAGTCCAATCTAGCTCAATAGTTCTTGTTTTTCCTTTTTTTATGTGCTGAATCTAGCCCAACTGTACAGGTTGAGCTTGATCTAGCTGGCTCGACTAGGTCACTGACACAAACTAGTGACCAAGTTGGCTATGCAACAGTAATAAAGTAATTAAATTAGCAAACGAGGGAAAAAGAAAGACTTACCTGGCATGGCTATTGCTGGAAGCGAAGTTGAGGCAACCGTCTCAACCTTTCTTGCGTTCTTTTGTGTTTCTTCTTTCTCTCTAGTCTTTTTTTTCTCTATTCCCTCCCTTTTCATCTCTGGCTCTCTATGTCTTTTTGTCATTTCTCTCTCTCTCTCTTTCTCTACTAGTTTTTGTTGCTCATTGTTGTCATGGAAAGGGAATGAAGTTGTTGGTTGAGGTCTAAAAGGGACTCACCATTGTAGCTAGTACTAAGGGGGGTTGACTGCAACCACTATTGAGAAGAGAAGGTTGATGCTAGAAATGCAGGGGTGTAACTGGTGCAGGCAGTTAGTGCTTTCAATAAAAAGGAAAAGAGGTGTGACCTATGGCCGAAATGGAGGAACCTCTCTATTGCTTCTGGCTGAAGCTTGCTCATAGTTACTGAAGTTAAAGATGACACTGTTATTATGACTGGTGCATGCTCACGGTGGTTTAAAAACTATGACTATTGGTGATGGTTACGCCTATAGTGAGTGACTGGGCAAACTTAATGGCATTCTTGTCATATAAAATTCTCCATTGAAAGACAATTTTTAAGAGATATTTTGATTATCAAATGCTATATGAGCATTAGCTCCATTGTCTGTATATCATATTTGATGTTCATGTTGAACATTTGACTTGGTCACCATTGTTGCAAGTTTAAAAGGAGGATGACATCTTTGATATGCAAAATCAAATTTATAATAACAATATAACCTATTATATCATAGATTTGGTATATGGAGCTTGTAGCGATTGAATTTTGACGTACAATGGATTAACAAGAGGAATGGATTTGCTAAGTAGGGGTGAATAAAAAAAATTAAAAAACCAATTAAATCGAAAAAAATAATCAAAAAAACTGAACCATGAAAAAAACCAATTAGAATATTTAAAAAAGTTGATCGGTTCTGTTAAAAAACCAAACAAAACTAAGCCAAACAAAAAAAATCGAGCCAAACCAAAAACCAAAACCATTGGAAATTACAAAAAAAAAAACCCTAAAAAACATTATAGTTTTTGGTTTTTGATATAAAATAATTGAACTAAACCGAAAATAAGTCGGTTGGGTTTTAGTTTTTTTTCATAAAATAAACAAAATGAACCGAACCGAACTGAAACCAATCGATTTGAATCAGTTTCAGTTTTTTTTTTAAATTCGGTTTGGTTATTTTTTAGGTAAAAACCGAACCAAACCGAAAATGATCACCTCTATTGCTAAGAATTGCTTGGATGAGCAGTAGAAACTAATGATTTCTTATATGTTGGAAATGAGTTCTTATTAGCATCAAAATCAAAAGTATATTAGACACCATTACCTAACATTAGTATCCAGAAGTGCTTTACTTCTAAGTGATTCAACACTAAAATCTTCAAATGTCAAGTCCTTATCTCTAGAAGCAAAATTAAAAGAAGTTATAAAATAGTTGAACTCTTAGTTAAGACCTCAAGTGATGAATGAAATTAAATCTTGATCATAAATAGATTTTTCAGCTGCAGCAAGTTGATTTTTCATAGACTTAAAACCTTTAAAATATATGGAACATGATCGTGAACCTTGTGCGATAGTCTGCGATTGACGTTTTAGATGTGAAATACGAGTTCATGACTTGTTGGAAAATCTAGTTTTAAAAGTATTCCAAATCTGTTTGGATGTGTTTAAATCATATACTGATACAATGATGTTTGGACGGATTAGGGATAAGATAATACCAAGTAAAGCTTGATCTTTCTCGTACTAGGTTATATAAGAAGGATTATGAGAATTATTAGCATTATTTTTTTAAGGGATGAGATCAGAGCCTTCCACAAACCCTAGAAGATCATTGCTATTAAAAAATGGTAGGAATTGAGATTGTCAACTTAAATAATTTGACCCATCGAGTTTGAAAGATGCTGGTGGTGAGGTGTAGAGAGTTGTTAATGTTGAAATCATTTGAAGATGAAAAGGAATACAATATGCATAAGCAAATTCAAGAAAGAAGGATAACAAGAGTTAGAAGGTTCTAATACCAAGTTCAAAAAATTATAAGAAGATTGTTTGTAATGTGTTTTTGATCCGCTTACTAAAAATATTGTATATTGATATGTATTTATTTGTTACAGTATATCATAATGTAATAAAAGAATGAGGCAAATGAGGAGCTAACTTAATTTATAGGTGTGCAAGATTATTATAAAGATCCAGCAGAAGATGGAGCACCAAATTGTGCGTGAAGATCTATAATAGATGAGAAATTTTGATTTTGAATTTCCTTGACAGAAACCTCAACTTAGAATGAGGCAAATGTTCAGTAGCTTTGCTGGGCGGACAGCGAGCATCGAAGTCGCTGAGGCCCGGTTCAGTTACGAACAACCCCCTCCTTAGAAAGCTAAACCCAAATGCGAAGAGCACCAGTAAGGAACTTGGACTTTTTAACCCTCCCGTGGGCCGTGGCCCATTGTTGACTTCATTTGTTGTTTGGATAGAGTAGCGTCATCACCACTCTTTATTGATTGATTTATTTTAATTAATTTAAGATTTATAGGAACTTGACACAACAACATGATTTGCCCTCACCTTAATAATCTTAATAATTGATGACTGGAAGGGTGGAGGCATATATTATAATATTTTAATAAAAATTAAAGGATAATGATGGTGTCGGAGGGGTAGTGCGCCGAGGGATACTGTGCGGCTGATCGTGATTCTTAATTTTTTTTGTTTTAAATTAATTATTTGATATTTTTAAATTATTTTAATATACTAATATTAAAAATAAAAAAAATATTATTTTATTATATTTATAAAGTAAAGAAACTTTGAAAATAAACGCTGACAGCCTGACACAATAATTCGTGAGAGAGAGAGAGAGAGAGAGAGAGAGAGGGAGGGGATTTTGAAATGAAAAGAGATGTGATGAGGAAGAGGCGTTCCATCATTACTTGATTTGTTTTGATAATAATTGTGAACTAATTTTCCATACCCATTTCTTTCTTTAACAACAGTACTACTGTCTGAAGGAATTCTGGGATTCTCCTTTTATTATTATTATTATTATTATTATTATTATTACTTGGATTGTTTTACGTCTCTCTTCCGGCAAAGGAAATTAAATTAAACTCTTCTCTTTCACGTCTTATTTTAACGTTGCGGGTAAGTTTTCAATTCCTTCCTTCTTTTTAAACATTTATTTATTTCTTTATTTATATACGGCAATCATTATATGGGAGATTGCTCTCTTTTGCTCTGCCTGCCTTATCGCATCAAGATCCCCCTCCCCAGTTCTGAATCTGTCCTTCATACTAACACGGCACGTTCGATCAACATTTCATTTATCCATCGATCTATCGCCATCGGCTTGCTGTGATCTGTTAACTTTACCATGCTTCTGATGACTCATTAATCCTTTCTTCCTCATTTTCTTATATTTTTTTCTCTCCTCTTTTTTTTTTTTTAATTTTTTTTTTCAATTCTCACACGATTCTTGATTCTTTTGTATGTTAATTTGACGAGCAGAGCTACAAATCTATTCCTACCATCATTTGTTCTTGCTCCTCCTCCACACCCACATTTCCTTTCTTTGTTTTTTTCCTTCTTTTATCCAAATTAATCCTCTTGTTTACCTTAACCCCAAAAAAAGAGAAGGGAAGGGAAGGGAATTGCGGTTTTATCGTCTTGATTTAGGGTCATATACAACACCACCGGGATCTCAAAGTTGGATTAGCACCATGGATATGCATGGTAATTCTCACCCTGATTCTGGAAAACTAGAACAAATTATTTCCCAGTTTCTATTGAAGAGCTTGCACATCATCTTGGACTCAAGAATCCCTTCTCTTCATCCCCATGATCGCAGCAGGGAACTTTCTTCCACTTCTCGTGTCAAAAAGAGCGACAAATGGTTCAATTTAGTTCTCGGAGACCGCCCTGCTGCTCTCGATAACTTGAATTTTTGGCACAGAAATCTCACGGATCCCATGATAATTGATGTACTACTTGTTCGCCAACCGTCTACTCCGTCTACATCCATGGACAATTTGTATGCTGGGACATCTGTGGAGACAGTTATAGAGAGGTGGGTTGTTCAGTATGAGTCCCTGCGGGTTATGCCTCCCCAGACCGGTGAAAATTCTGCCTCTTACAAGAAGACATATAAGAAGTCCATCATACTTTTACGCTCTCTTTACTCTCATATGAGGCTTCTCCCCGCATACAGGGTCTTTCGCCAGCTAAGCTCATCTTCTCAAACTTACAATTTCCATATCATTTACAAAGTTTCTTCATTTTGCGAACCGTTCTCCAGGGCTGATGAGGAAGCAATGAAGGAGCTCAGTTTTGTCCCCGTTGAGGCCCTTCCTGGCCGCCTTTGTGTATCTGTGACCTATCGTTCGACACTATCTGATTTCAAGCTTGAGCCCGTGACAACGATGACACCAAAGATTATAATGGACTATGTCGGTAGCCCTACCACAGACCCTCTTAGGTCTTTACCCTCTTCAGAGAAGGGCGTGGGTGCTACGTCCTTTCTATTGAGAGGAATGCAACCACATGTTTCTTCTCCTTTTCCACGCCCGCATAGCTGGACAAGCGGCTTCCATAGAGCAGCTCATATGGTGAACCAACCTGTTGGTGGATCTCCGCCAGCTTATCGCACTTCTCGCATGCCATGTGATTTTCCATCCCCCTCTAATGATATTTACGGTCATAGAGTCCAAAACTATAGACCATCAACTCCTCAAAAGGCCAATTATCACGATGAGTACCAGCTTTCTCCTCCATTCTCATCATCTATGTCCCCTTCTACGCCAACGCACTTCTACACCGGTAGTCCTGTCCTAGCTCGTGATACTTCAGAAACTGCACCCGTTACTATTCCACTTCCTATATCAGGCGGCAGAAGTTCGAGATACCTTTCTCCTAACTTTTCTGATTCAAGTAGGCATTCTCTTCCACCTTTATCTCCGAGAAGCACAAGGCATGATTCATCATCACAGGAGTCTCCTTCTGGAATTCGATCAATCAAGAAATTAGAAGCTATAAGGATTGCAGAGTTAAACTCTGGCAATGTAAATCATTATTCTGGTCAGAAGGTAGTCTCTGCTCTCAACAATCTGTTTTTAAGTGGTTTTTTTCCTGCTTGAAAACTTCAGCCATCAAATTATGTTTTGACTGGTGTCTCTAATTTCAATTCTTTTTAGTTAAAAGATAGCAAAGATGATTCAGGGCGGTTCTCAGGATTGTTATCTTCTAGTGGCTCTCCACGCGTTGGTTTTTCCAGAAGTTCAAGTAGATTATCTTTCCAAGATGACTTAGATGATGATGATGATTTCTCGTGTCCTTTTGATGTTGATGATGTTGATACATCAGATTCTCATGCCAGGTACTTTGAAATTGCAGGCATAAGTAGTGTTTACCTAACTGTATATGGAGTGCTTAACTATACGAATCCATAGGGTTGGTTTGTATTCCATATTTTATTCACATGTGCATATTTTCAGTATGATCATCTCTTCTATGTTGGCTGCGTGTTTAGTTTGTAATCTACTGCAAAGCCTTGCGAGTGGTCTCTAGATTGCATGGAATTCTTCTTCTGGAAGATAGTTCCATGGTTGCAGTTTGTTGCAGTTTTCTCAGAGTAGTTTTGTTATAAAGTCCATCTATATTGTTGTTTCCTTGTTTAATTTGATGATGATGCGGAATGCTCAATTTGAAATTGCATCTACCTTTGTCAAGGTTCACTCTGTTACTGAATAATTCTTGATAACTAATCAATTAAACTAAATCTGATATCAGTTTCTCCTTGACATCTAGCGCTATGTGCTTTTCCAACATGAAAAATTTAGTGCTGCGTCATTTTCCTCTTGTTGGAGAAGCTTGCCTTAAGTTTTCAAGTGTGTAACTATTGTGATTCCTCGGTTTTACTTGCTGTCCTACCGGAGAAACACCCATTAGCTCAGTATATGGAATTTCTCATCTGCTTAAATGTCAATTCTTCTTCTTATTTAAGGCTGAATTGATTATAAGAAGCTTGAAAAATATCTATCATCCCTTTCTTGCTCAATAAGTTCTCATGGTTTTAGATCACAATTGCATGTCACGCAAGAGGGCTTACAGGTTTCTCGAGCACAAATTGTTTAAATTCAAGCAAATGGTCCCTGAGGTGTGGATTTCATTAAAAAAAATAGTTTTCAATGAATCTAGATTGCAAGTTTCATAGAAAAGGCTAAATTACCCGAAATTACCCTGAACTGAGCCCATGAATTTAATTTTTTTGATTTGAGTGCTATGAGCTATTTTTTGGTAAAAAATTGGCCCCTGACATATGTTGTGTTTCTAAACTATTATCAGTAGGTAAAATTAATGGAAAGACCTATTTTTAACCAAAAAATAGTTTGAGGATCTTGGTAGTGTAGTTACCTTTCCTTTATCATCTTGGTTGCTTTGTGATCCTTTCCCTTGATGGCCCCACCACCTCAGATATGTGGATCAAAGAAAGCTAGCATAACTTGTTGGCAGTTTGGCACAACTTAGCTCCATGATTTCTTCTCTTGATGAAGTTTGAGATAAAACTCAACGGGGGATTCATCATTTTGTTTGTGCATTTGCTCAAGTTCATCTGTTTATGACGCTTTTCTTTTCAATCCTGAGGCCGAGGCTTAATGTTTTTGCTTCTAGACTGCTCATGTTTTTTTCATCACCACCATAATCTTATTTTTGTATTTTCTTTTGAGTATACAGTCAGAACCTTTATGGGAAGAAAAACTTGGAGTCCAGTTCCCACGCTGCATCAATAGGGAAAAAATCTCAAGATGCAGCCGTTGGTATCCTTGTTCACATGCTGAGGACAGCACCTCCGCTGCGTCAAGATCCAAGCTGTTACTCATCCCACTCCTTGAGGACTAATGTAGAGGAAGGGATGAGCACAGCTTCTGGGTTTGTTTTGCCGAGAAAGACAGCAGATGCGCTGGAAGAGCTCCGGAGTTACAGAGAAATGAAAGACCTCTTGCTCTCCAAGAGTGGAACTCGGGTGGTCAGCAAAGAAGAAGCATAATTGCAGCTGGTTCTGGGAGGTTCATTGTCTTAGAGAGACTTTGATTTGTTAAGGGAAAGGTACACGAGGGAATTGTTCTAATCAAAATAATAAACAGCAGAAGCTCCAACATAACGCAGTTAATCTTACGTTTATAACATAACAGATCATTTTCTGGAGAGAGATTGACATATTATGTACATATCAATTCATGATAGAAATTTGTAATGTTGATCAAGTCAATTACCGGATTTAGTGGATGCTGCCTCGTACCCTCTCCCTTTCACCACCTTGCGCCTGCATACATAATAAATTGTTTAGGGAATGCGGGGAAGGTCTTCATTGTGAACTGTCAAAAAGTTGGGAGAGCTTTGGAAACCCTAAGAAGACAAGTTCTAAAGAAATGGTTAAACTGTAGTTATCATCATAGCCATTTTGGATTAGTGGGATGATATCGGCTAGTCTAGACCAGGTTTGCTTTTAAATCGTCTAGGAGATAGACTTTATAAAACCCAAATGATTTAGTATTCTTTTTAATTTTTCTTTTTCAAAACAATATTTCATTAAAAAAATTAATAAATTGATTTGTTGAGTTAATTTGCGATGAGCTTTAAAAATATAAATTTTTTATTAAAATCTAAGTTTTGTTGCTGTACACACTATTTATTATAATTGAATTAATATTGATTGAATTTATATATTTTGAAAAGATAAAATGTATTTTATTTTATTTTTTATATTATCCTCAGTTCCTCACCTTTATGAAATATTTTTTTAAAAATAGTTTTAATATTAATAAATCAGAGGAGCTGCTACTTATTTATTTTTATACCATTTTTAAATATTAAATTAAAGTTTTTTACATTTAAATTAGTTTTAAATATAAGATTTTATTAAAAAAATTAAATTGAATTCAATTAAATACTTTGTTAAAAATATATATTTAAGAACTCTACAAATAATTTTTTATGATAACTCACAAGTGAGAGATATCAATATAAATGAAATTCTAAATTAACTTCATCACTTATCTACCCAAAAATTAATTTTATTACTTCATATTTTTTGGGAACAGAATACATAAATAAATTAAAGCACTATTCATTATCGTTTTAAACATAATAAGGATTATTAATTAAGACAGAAACTAAATTAGTAAACGCCGACACGGAGTGAAGTGGGAGGCGAGCAGCGGGCAGTAGACAGGCAATGGTCCGATTGGGACTGGAATTAACTAGGGTTTTCTCGTCTTCTACTGAAGTTTTCTTCTACCGCTTTGCTTGTTAGTCTTCTCTTTCTGCACTGCTGTGCTGCTGATATATCCTATTCTTCTTTGGTTGCTTCAAAGTTTCATAGTAATTGCTGCGTGGTACACCATAATCATATCATGCAATGCAGAACGGAGAGAATATAATTAAAGAAGAAAAAAAAGATGGATTCTTCTGTAAATTGTCCCTTTTGTCATCTAACCCTTCCTTCGTCACAGCTTCAAAGGTAAATATTCCCTTTTCCTTTTCTTTCCTTTTTTTTTTTTGTTGATAGATTGTTTAAAAAGCATTTGATTTGATTATGCGCAAATAGCAGGCATGCCAACAGCCACTTTGACGAGGATGATGGTCTTGCTGAAAAGGATGAGCAACTTGCAAGGGACCTGGAATTGGCCCAACAACTTTCTATTCAGCCCCCTTCTTCTACATTCACACTCCAAGAGAACAACACCATGGATGAAAAGATTTCTTGTTTGATTGCTTTGCAGTATAGGAGCTCCTTTTACCATGTCAAATCCCCTGGTGGTTTGATCTCCTTGTTGTCCAACTGTTTCGAATTAGATGCTGATACCAACACCACTGTCTTGTTGTCTGGATATGTTGACCATTTTCAGAGCTTGGCTTCTGAAGATGCTGGCTGGGGTTGTGGTTGGCGTAATATCCAAATGCTTAGCTCCCATTTGCTTTCCCATAGGCATGATGCCAGTGAGCTTTTGTTCGGTGGCTCTGGTTTTGTCCCTGACATTCCGTTTCTTCAGAGATGGCTTGAGATTGCCTGGGAAAAAGGTTTTGATGCCCTTGGCTCTCATCATTTCAACAATTCTGTCTATGGTTCTAAACATTGGATTGGAACTACTGAATGTGCTGCCATTTTTCGCTCTTTTGGCCTTCGTGCTAGGATTGTAGATTTTGGCCCTAAGGAATTGCAAAGCTTTTTTCTTTCCGTTCCTGGTACCAGTCTTACCCCACCTGTTGTGACAGCCAATGCCAGTGACAAGAGAAAAGCCTTTCAGGTTTATGGACCCATGGATAGATATTTGGTGGGACGAAATAGTGATGTTTCACAGCTAGACTCCATTGTGAATGACCAGTCTCAGTCCTCTACCAATTACGTGGCTGGTGGAAGTGATCATTCTATGGCAAATAGATTTCCGAGGAAGAAAGAGGGTCATCAGGTTCTCCTCGACTGGGTTTGGAATTATTTTTCAGAGGAAAGCTTAACCACATCTGTCCAAAATCGACATGTTGTCATCACCAACAGAGTGTAAGCTATTCTTTCCATGCATCTTATTTTTTGCCTTATGGTTTTATCAAATAGGAAAATTGTGATTCTAGAATTGATTCAAGTTGTTTACAACATCAACGAGCAGACCCTTGTACTTCCAACATGATGGTCACTCAAGAACTATTGTTGGGATTCAATTCAGACGTCAACAGAATGGAGTGCCGCAGTACAACCTCTTAATTTTGGACCCTGCTCATGTAAGTAATAAACCTCCTGCGTTTTTTGGCTTGATTATTGAACATATAATAAAGGACATTAAAATATTCAAAAGCTTCAACATGCTTCCCTATTGATGTCTTTCTGTAATTATTCGTATGGGAATTTGGGCTGGTATGTGCATTGAACCTTGCATCTCATCCATTTACTAGAATAATTTTTTGGTTCCATCTTTTTTTCCTCTTTGGCCTTAATATTACCATTGAACCCAGGAAAAATAATGTTCTTTCTACCATCCCTCAAATATCCTGAGGTTTGAGCTAAGCTAAAATTCTAGCATTTCTATCTTGATACATTTCTGCTAAAAAACTGCTTGTCACATAAATTGTGGGAGGGACTTTTTTTTTTTGGAAAAAAGTTAATTGTTGTGGGAAGGACATGAATCCTATAATTTGTGGTTTTTTAAATATTTGATCCAAATGAAAAAAGTTCAGTTTAGAAATCTTTGTTTTGTATAGACAGGAAAATTGAGATTGTCAAAACGGTGCATATACTTTCTTGTGATTTCTACTATATTTATCTGGTTTTATTCTGTATTGCAAAAATAGAGAACTATAGCTCTAGAAAGATCACTTAGAGAAAATGCTGGATGGAAGAAGCTAATAAAAAGAGGAGCTCACACATTGAAGAAGCCCCAATACCAGGTTCTACTCCTCTAGTCAACCTATCTTTTCTCTTGTTATTTCTCGTGGAAGCTTCAATTAGGATTTTTTTTCCTTCCTTTTTCTTTCCAGTTGTGCTACATTGATCCCGGGATAGCAATTGGAGAGGAGATGGAGCAGCTCAAGAAAATAGACAGTGTCTTCATTGAATTTTAGAAGAATATTTTGAAGTTTTGTGCCCCTCTTTTATCCTTGTCCAGTGGTAATTAAACCTCATCCTTCTCTCTTTGATGATGAAAATGAAAACATGTGCATCAACATCATGCTTTGACTTGTATTTAGTATATACTGTTCACGCAGCAAAGTGACTTAAATGTATTTAGTATATATTGTTCACGCAGTGAAGTGACTTGTGTGATGGAAGAGGAATATCAATTTTCTGTCGAGTTCTGGAACTGGTATAATCTCGAATGTACTCCGTCAGATGCCACTATTAGAGCTGAGTGGCTACCCATCTCGACAATCTCACCTTTATTCTTTACGGCTAGTGTATGAGTTTTTAACAGTGGAAAGCCTGCGTGCAACTGTAATTTTTGTGGTTGTGTACGAGCCCCTGTTGTCATTCAGGTTTAGAGATCCCAAAGCACTCAATATGGATCGTTCAGGCTCAGTTTTAAGGGCATTCGTTGCTTCATTTAGGAGCAAATTGCAGGTCTTTTTAGGAGGGTTCTAGTAATGGCTATCCTTTGTTTTTGTCGACCCGAAAGCAGGCAGCCCTTCTATCATATCCATCAGGCAAATTACAGACAAACTGGTGTATATTCGCCTCCCTCGATACCTTCGCTATTTCGGTTTCAGAAGCCCCTTCATTCCCATAGATGATATTGTCTCTGATTAAGTCCTCAGTTTTCGCCTCCCTTGATACCTTCCCACCCACGTTGTCTCCCCAACTTTGTCAGACTGCATTCTCTTGTATCCTTCTTTACAATTACAACATTTCCTTCCCTAGGGTCATCGAATCTTAACAAAAGGGCCAAAACTGAGGACTTTCCTGATCCACTTGGCCCTGCAAGTGCTTCAATTTGTAAGCTGAAGTTGCGGAGAACTTTCACTTCTGGTAGTAGAATTGGATGTTCTGAAATTCAATTCTCCCCGTGATCTTTTCAAGATCTGGGCTCTTTGGAACATCTGGTTCAATTTCGGTCTCCCTTTCAAGGGTTTTGACTGCAGGAGTCAGTACACCGATGGGAGAGATGACAACGGGGATGAGTGTCTATAAATCTGGTATGATCTTATGCCATCTTCGAAGTTGGCCTGATGTTTATCAACTAAATGTGTGGGCAGAGCAACGGCATGAGCAATATTCCATGAACAAGGGGAGACGACCTTAATGAACCCACACTCAATAGATGCTCCTCCTCATTGGATTTTCTCTTGGCTTTCTTGAGAATTTGTTCTTCACGGCAAAATGATGCAATGGTTTTATTGTTGGCTGTGGGCTCGGGAGCAAGCTCAACAAGTTCGTAATGCTTTGGTGGCATCTCTGAGGTCTTGTTCATGTTCTGCATAAAACATGTCAAGGGCCCAGGGATAGGAATTTAATTAGAAAATGTTTTTTTATGGGTATATAGCTGAAAATAAAGTTAATATCCATGCATTATGAATCCAGATTCGAATTTCGCATGTATACGGAATAGACTCCTGCTAACTAAAATTGTGAATACACGATAGACAGCACTGACACTGATTCCTCCCATGTGGCATCTAAATACAACATTACCAAATGTATATAGAAAATAAATTTATTTTTAATATTCTCCATACACCAAAAAATATTTAATAAAACAAAAATTTTAATATTTTAATAAAAAATAATAACTCAAAATGTATTATTTTCTAACTAATTTTTTTAATATGTCCGGAGATAATTTCCAGTTTATTTTTCATTATATCACTAAACATATTAATATATTTTACTAAAAAAATATTTAACAATGTTATATGCCTATAATATTATATTTAAAATATTCATATTATATGTATAGTAATATTTAAAATATTCATTATATAAATATATGATATAACAAATTCTTTTTTTCCATCATCGTTACACTTTTTATATCTCATTTTTTTATTGTAAGTGATCAAATAGTTACATTTATACATTTGTGTATGTGCAAGCGTGCATCTTTACACACACACATGCGCGCGTGTGTTTTAGATAAACTTGAAAAAAAAAAGTGATTTTACAGCTTATTTTTCATAGCATAGTCAAATATTGAAAAATATTTTTCAATTTATTTTCCACAACATTCCCTAACATAATATAATAAACTTTTCACAAAAATCACTTGAAAAAAAAACCTATTTTTAAACAAACAAATGGAACCTTACATTTATTATGATTTTTTCTTTTAAATAAAATATTAATTGCATTGAATTATTATTGTTTGATATTTATTTAACTTATAATTTGCAAATTATTTGGATACCTTATTCGAAAGAAAGATTGATCATTGCAAATGGACAACAATGTTTCTGCTAGTATGTTTTGAGATGATTGTGCTACATCGCCTGAATTGGATAATGTGATAGTTCGGCTACAAACAACACATTCCAATCAATATCAATACGAGTGATGCTCTGCACTTCATTACTTGTAGGTGTAAAAATGATGATTATTATTGGTTAAGTCATTATAGCGCTTATGTATTGCAGTGGGATGTACAAAAAAAATGAAAAATTTATATAGATGCATTATATAATTATTGACGATGAGTATATGGTTGGGTACATAAATATAACAGGACGGATTCTTATTCTTGATCCCAAGAAGGTTCCTCCACCTAGATATATGCAGCACGAGCAACATGCCCAACATATTCAACATCACGTAGCTAATATTTTTTTTTTATTATGATTAATATATGTTAACCGTTGAGTTTTATGTATTCATATTTTAATTTAAGATTAATTTTTTATTAATATTATGTTGACTTCGTGCTATAAAAGGGTCGAGAGATTGCATATCATCTTCGTAATATTGATGCAGAAAGTAAAGTTCACACCATAACATCTAGATGATCAAATATTTGCCGCATTGAATTTAAAATCTTCGAAAAAAAGCTAAATCTTGATGATGTCATGGCAGAGAACAAGGTCATTTTAAAACTATGATTTTATAAATTATTTTTAGGCGCAAAACACGAAAATAACCCAAAACCTTATAGTAGCCAAAATGGTTTGACCGTTTTGGCTACAATCCAACTATTTTTCAAAAGGGTTTCCTTGAGAATATCGTTGTTCAAAAAGACGACATTTCATTAATGTCGTGGTTATGAACCACGACATCAGTTGTTGTAGTTATGAAACACGACATGTATCTAATGTTGTGTTTATGAAGTGTGATATTATTGAAATATCGTGTTTTTAAACTGCGATATCTTCAAATTGTTTTATTTTGCCAAAACATTTTTTATTTTGTGCTATTTCAACATTTAATTATATTTGGGGTGCTAATTACCAATTGTATCCTATATATTTGGTAAGCAATATAAATGAATAATACAAAAATTCAAAGATTGGAAAGAAAGACATAAGATCAGAGGCATATATAAAGCAGAGAAGAAAAGACTGACGCATGGTTTATTAATGAAGTAACACATTAGCAAAAAAAAAAAAAACAGCGTAATTGCATATTTTTATATATTACTATTGAGAACTACAATATTTAAATTGATATGACGGTTGAAAATATATATAAAAAATAATTGATGTATCAATTTTATTTTGTATTTTGGAATTGTTGCTGTGCTTGGACTGCTATCTAGGCAGGTGGATTTGCGAAGCAGGTAGGATATAAACACAATGACATGCAGCTTTTAAAAAAAAATATTTTTTTATTTTTTATTTTATTTTAAATTAATTTTTTTATATATTTTATATTAGTTTGATGTTCTGATATAAAAATAATTTTTAAAAAATATAAAAAATATTATTTTAATATATTTTAAAATAAAAAATACTTAAAAAATAATAATTATCATCTTTTCAAACCCATTCAAAACGGTTGTTGTTGTGGTAGGAGTGCCTTTCGTTTTGTATTTCAGTTAAAACTCCGGTTCTGAGGTTCTAAGGTTTGTGTGTTTTGGGCTTGTTGGAGGAGAAACAAGGGGGTTTAACGCTCTTTTCAGCCTCTTGGATCAATTTGGACCATTTCTTCGTAGCAGTGAGCTCTTAATACTGGGCCCTTGAAGCCTCTGGTAATATCATAAACAATACCATTTGTCTTTTGAGTATGAGAATCGGTGCGTTGCTTCGTTGGCGTCACCCCAAGAGCCAAGACCACCCCAGGTTAATTGATTAATTAAATAATAGCATTTATATCTAATCAATGCATATTTATGTGCTTAAACAAATAGGTGGCTGTCGTTTTTTCCCCGTGTCTGGATAGAGATATCGATCAGCATTTGTTAAATGCCACGATGTTGCACGTGGGCAAGGTAGCTAGAGGTGGGACCGGAAATGAATATCTTATTTGATAGCAATAAATGTAGAAGTCAAGCCGAGCACCAGTCAAGCTCACCTCACCATCAAGGTGGAATAATAAAAATAAATAAATAAATACTAGTATTAGAACGGTGCGGTCCACGATTGGGGATCCAGCGTATCAATCCCAAATTAGTTATGTGTAAATGAATTAGTACTTTAATGAGTGATCATTTAATTTAATGTGATCCACGGAGTTGATTTTTGCTATAAAAAAACCATAAATGAAAGTAAACGTTGACAGTGCGGGGAATGGGAAGAACGGGAGGCCCATTCCCACACATTCACACCTCAGCGCCAGTGCAACGTGCAGCTCATGTGACATTCGGTGCGGTCATGGTTGGCCTACTTTTCCACTGTCTGGATTCCTTTTTTCTGACTTTTCCCAGTAAATCGGATTCAATGCAATCGTAGCCAAGACAAAACAAGAGCTCCCCCCTGCAGAGATAGAGATAAATGCTTGCTACCTAGCAGTAGCAAAAGCACACTTCACGAGTGTACTTGAGATTCTTAGCACAGTGTGGTAATGATATGTTTCCAAACTAACACTGTTCAAATAATAATTCCCAATCGGTAATTAATACACGCACATAACACATGCATTTCAAATTCTTGTTCTAATGCAAATTAATTCATCCCCTCAAGAGTTTACATTCATATTTTATTAAAAAAATTAATGGTTATGAGATAAACAAAAATAATCCAATGATCATAAAAAAAAAACATTACACAAAAAGAGAAAAAAGATGAGAGAAAAAAAGAAGAAATATAATATGTCCTGTTTTTTCCCTTGTTTTTTGTGCATTGTTATTTTTTTTTATATATTAATTGAATTATTTTTTATTTATTTTATAGCTATTGATCCATTATAAAATATGAATGTTTACTTAATTTGCCGGATAAAAAAAATTTAAGCTGCGTCATATGATATGTGCACGTATTAACATGTGCTAGTTTGTAAATTATTTTCTGTTAGGTATTGCCATTTATTGGCAATACCCCACCACCATTGGAGTGGCCACCACCACTAGGCAAGTGGCAGCAGCCTTTGTTGAAGAAGATGGCAGCCACCCACTCCCATGTGCAGCTGCTGGAAAGAAAAAGAGAAGCCACCATTAGCCTATAAATGAGGCATGCAAAGAGAGCCAAAGCGTGAGATAAAACGTGAGTGTGTGCAAGAGAGAAGAGAGAAAGAGGAGCTGCAAGGCAGCAAGAGAGATGGGAGTTGAGTGATTAGATCCTCCTCCATGTATTTATTGTATTCTTTCTCAATCTCTAAATAACAATGACTCTCTCTCGTGGATGTAGGCGGTTTTGCCGAACCACGTAAAATATTTTGTTTGTGTGTGCTTCTCCTTCGACGAGCAATTATCAGTTCATCACCGGTCGCCGGAATTTCCCAACAATTGGTATCAGAGCATATGGTTTAAGTGGTGTTTGATTTTTGCTAAAAAATGAAAGTTGTCAAAATTATGTTTTGACCATACCACTGTGTAGAGGAGGAAGAGACGAAGCCACTGTTGAAAACCGCGTCGAAATCGGACGTCAAACATGGCCACACGCGCCGTCACGCGCCAACGAGGAGGCTGGCCACGCGCGCAGACGCGCGCCACGCGTCACATGCGTCTTCTTCGCCCGGATGGGCTGACCCTACCCGAATACCAGACGACCCGACCCACGTGGCTGACTCGGATAAGGATGACGACATCATGACGTAATTATGGCGTCAGCGGCATAGTGGAATGGCCAAACGACCCGACCCACGTGGCTGACTCGAATAAGGATGACATCATCATGATGCAATGGTGACGTCATATACACATTCAGCATGCCATGTCAGCACCTGTCAGAGCCACGTCAGCATCGTGGGACCCACATGCCATGTCATCAGCCACGAGCCGAGCCAAGCCGAGCCGATCGAGCCAAGCTGAATGGGAGCCGAACCGAGCCGCAAGCCGAGGGAAAGGATTCTGTGCAGCAGAGTCTACGTGCAACCAGATCTGAGAGTGAATCTGAGCCGTTGATCAGGCCAGAAATGTTTTGATCAAATCTTAGCCGTCTGAAGTGCGATTTGGACGATTCAAGACATGTTTCCAGCTAATTTGATCATTCCGGATGCAATGGTACGGTCCGATCGTTGAGATCTGAGACCGAAAATGGCAATGGTGAATAATTAAAGAGAGATTGTCCGATCAGGAGGCATCTGAGGGTCTTGATGGTGGTCGATGGTGATGAAGAAGAAGAAGGTGCACATGTTTTCCCAATTACATGTGCTAAACTGTTAAATGGTTAAATGTAATGCCTTGATGGAAGGCAAAATTGGGACACTCTGGACACCCGATTATGTGGACAATTAGAGGTGGAGAGTGAAAACTGACTGAAGACCAATCTTGACGAATCTAAGCACTAGTAGTCTCGCTAGATGTTGAGAAATCATGTTTTAAACCTGTATATTCCAGATTACTTGTAAAGGAAAGCCGCAACAAAGCTAGCAAATGGTTGTATATACGGAGAGACAGTACGATGGATAAATATAGCCTAAGAAGTTCTGTCTAGGAGATTGGGTTTTAAGCGGGACCAGTGTGACCCCTCCAATCTTTCCTGGGAACTTGCTTAGTGGAAGGATTACGGTACTATTTTCGTATATATAGCAGTTTGTAATGAAACGGTTGAAGACTAGCAGGATGACGGCACAAGGGGAACAATTGGGTTCCGCATGATCAAGGATCTGATGGAGTGGTGATTTTTCCAAAGAAGGTAGATTCGTTGACTGTGTTTTCTCGAGGGGAGAATTGATGAAGACCCTGATAATGGAAGAGAAATACAGCAAGGGGATAAAGATTGGCACCCTATTTTTTGATTTGGACAGGTGTTGTGACGGGATGAGTTGCTGTCAAACATAAGCAAGGAATAGGGAGAAATCTGGAGAACAGAAATTGCACGAGGGCACACGAAGATTGTGCAAGAGTACCCGAGGGATCCAACAAGGTACTGTAATGAGACAACAGGTGCAAAGAGAAGAAGTGTTCCCAGATGAAGCTCAGAGCAGAGACTGTTAAAGTTTGTACAACAGGAAGTCTCTTATGCTCTTGATAAAAACAACAGGTGAAGACCTTTCCAATGCATGCAAGGATGGAAAGAGAGCTGTTGCAAAGGCACCTAATTGAGGGGGTGCAAACGCCTATGATACAAGGCGACCGCCTATGAAAGGCGAAGACACCAAAGAGAGTGGTGTAGGTGGAGCTGTAAAGCAGAAAGATGTAGAAGCTCCAACCATAGAAATCAAGGTGGAGGATTGCGAGGAGTATACCGCAATTTTCTCTTTCTATGTAGTCAGTGGCAGTAATCTCTCCCAAGTCCACATGGTGGTAGAGAATCTTGAAGCCACTTGAGTCATCCCGATGAAGGAGGATGAGACCGCTCCACGACGAGCGGAGACACCTCGGATGGAAGGTGTGAGGGCCATGATATGAGCCTAGATTTCAGACCGCCGCATGAAGACGAGCGGAGACACCTAAGGAGAAGGTGTGTGGGCCACGATATGAGCCCAGTTCAGAACGCCCCAGAGCCAATGTGATGGCTAGATATGAGTGGACAGGTGGATAGCCAATGAAGTGGCTATGATGAGTATGAAGACAAATGCAGGATTGACTTTCATGGATATTGCCCCCATGCTAAAGATCAATGAGCTAGAAGACATTTGCCTTGGACAATAAGTGTGTGACTTGTGGAGCATTAAGACGCGGCTGCTATGAAGGAGCAGAGGGCATACGCAGGTTCCGGGAACGAGTTGACTCTTGTCAAGGTGGTGAGCTCGGAGATGGCATTGTAATACTCAGAGTATGAAGACAAATATGGATCAACCTTTAATGGGCTGTCCCCATGGTTAAAGGTGGAGAGCTACCTGAACTCTTACGACTAAGAGCGAGAGACTCATGGAGAAGTAAGGCGTGGTTCCTATGGTGGAACAGAGGGCAGGCGCAACTCCTGGATGAGTAGACTCTTGGAAGAGTGGTGGGCTTGTGATCATATGAAGATACTCAGATTATGATTGTCGCACTTGGAATATCCGTTTGAGGGGGTGTTGTAAGCCTTGGTGTGAGGCTTGATCATTCCCAGAGAAGCGTTAACACTCTTCAGATGTGATGTGTGAGACCATCTGGTTGAAGTGATCCTTTGGTGTAAGCAAGGGTGTGCTTTGGTGACTCTAGTGATTGAAAGGTTGGGCGAGTACCTATAAACTTGGCCACAGATGCTCTAGGAATGGTAAGCTTTGAAAAGCTGCAAGATGCAAGCTGGTGCTAAAGAATCAAAGAGGACAATTGCCCAGATAAATGGCAAAGGGGGTGATTGTTAGGTATTGCCATTTATTGGCAATACCCCACCACCATTGGAGTGACCACCACCACTAGGCAAGTGGCAACAACCTTTGTTGAAGAAGATGGCAGCCACCCACTCCCATGTGCAGCTGCTGGAAAGAAGAAGAGAAGCCACCATTAGCCTATAAATGAGGCATGCAAAGAGAGCCAAAGCGTGAGATAAAACGTGAGTGTGTGCAAGAGAGAAGAGAGAAAGAGGAGCTGTAAGGCAGCAAGAGAGATGGAAGTTGAGTGATTAGATCCTCCTCCATGTATTTATTGTATTCTTTCTCAATTTCTAAATAACAATGACTCTCTCCCGTGGATGTAGGTGGTTTTGCCGAACCACGTAAAATATTTTGTTTGTGTGTGCTTCTCCGACGAGCAATTATCAATTCATCACCGGTCGCCGTCCCAACATTTTCTTAATTGTGCTGTGAAAAACATGGACTCAGTAGTATTTAATATATATTTATTGCAGAAGGAGCGAGTGGCTATCAAGTACTCGCTTGACTCAAAAGCCAGAGAGATTATCTCGGCCTCAACTAATCCAACCTTCATCTCTCTCGAAGTGGAATGGCATCCCCTCCTCCCTCCCCCCTTAGCCAAATACCAATGGAAAATCAGAAACAAGAATTGGTGCCCGATGAGGAGGAGGAAGTGCTGTCTCTTCAAAGGCATTGCAGTAGCAGCGACGGCGGCGGCGGCGGCAACAACAACAAAACTTTTGCAAACACTGCTCTGCTCGTTGATATTTTTTCTACCAATGGTAATGAAAATGGAAATGGAACTAGAATTAGTAGCCTTATCAGCAGCAGCAGCAATAACAGTCTTAACGAGGACTCGGAGACTCCGAAAGTAGGAGTATCATCACCCTGTACTGTATCTCCGCATAAACACAGCGAGGATGATGATAAGGACAAGGATGACAGTGAAGAGAGAGCCCATCACCTAAACAGCGTTTACTTTGACCAACACCATGGTAAGCTACTCCTCAATCTTATCAACATTTCTCTTCTCTTCTTCTCTGTCCATTCCACCACCTTCCACTTAATTTTACTTAAGATATTATTGCTTAAACTCTCTTCTTCTCCTCTTAATCTCCGAAAGTAGATTATTCTGTTGATTTCAATTGTTGGATTAATTGCAATCTTCAAAATCTCCCTTCTTTTTTTCCTTTCTTTTCTTTGTGGAGTTTTATTTTGGTGCCTGGTGTATGTATATTACATTTCCTTTTGTTTCGGTGAAGGAATATGGAAATGTCACCACTGCAATTGGACCTACTGCGTTGAAACTCCCTGTTTTGATCATAAAGAGTGCTCGCACACTCACACTCACACGCACAGCCTCATAAATCTCAAAAATTTTAATCAACAGCAACCATGTTTGGTTTTTGGAACTAAAGGTTAGTAGAAGCCAAACATTCTCCGCAGTGGAGTGATACTTTCACTTACTTTTAGTGAAACTGCAAATATTTACGGTGCCCTTCACTCCTATGATTTATTCCAGCATGCTGCCTTTTCTATTCCATGCCAAGAAAATGTAGAATAATATTTAGTCAATCAGCATCCTATTTGCACCCTGGTCCCAATTCAGTAATGTTCTCGCAGGATGCCTACTTTTGTGAGATATTGAATGGTTGATTCAGAATGAATGGAGCGACTACTCATGCTTCGTGTTACCAAAATCTGCCTATCTGTGGATATCAAATTCAAGATTATTGCAAGAAGTCATAAGAAATTGAGACCCATCAATTATGAACTGATAACTGATATTTCCACTTGCCACTCATTATCGTGAATTTGCTACTTTTGCATGATCCTACACTATTCTTCAGATATCTTCTTGTGTATCGAAATTGTAATTGTGCATATATTTTATTGATCCATGTTCTGCTAATGAAATGCTCGCCTTCTGCATGAATGCAGGTACTGATTCTATTAATGGAGCTTCTGGCGTGAACTGTGGTGGTGTTACATGTTCTGTTTTGGACACAAGTCCCAGATATGCGGAAGTCCTTGTAAAGAATTCTGAGATTCAGAAAAGTCTAGTCAAGGATGACAGCCTTCAATTTGGGGAAAATATGGATAATGAAGGGTTTTCTGGTTCAGGTCTTACACCTTTAGAAGACACAATCGAAGAACACAATTTTAAATCAAAACCTTCTGACAGTGAAACTAGAGTAGTTGGAGATTTGGACTTGATAGAAGAAATAGACCAGGAAATGACAGAATTCGATGTTGAGAAGGTGTTAGAGAAGCAGAATACACATGATTTGTATTGCCCGAACTGTAATTCCTGTATTACAAGAAGGGTTATCCTTCGTAGAAGAAGATGGAAGAATCGAAATGCACGTCGTAAACCAAAACACGCCAAAGGTGACACAATTGTTCCCTCTGAATCGAATGGCAATTCTACCTATTCAGATACCAATTCTGCTGATTCAGCCAGTGGTCCGGGTCATGATATAGATAACATTTGTTCAAACGATAGCCCAACACCTGCAGTCGATGATCATAATTGCGTTAGAGAACCAGATGTATTCAGATGCTTATCATGCTTCAGCTTCTTTATACCTGCAGGTATAGTAGTGATCCCTACTCAGTGAAGAATATGTCATTATGTTAATCCTTTTATTATCTTTGGCATGGTAGCTTGTAAGAACGGTGATTGATCTATGTGTGCTTCCTGCTTCATGATTTTTTGGGAGGTGCTGCTTCAAATGTCTTAATATACCTATATATGGATATTATTGCTTCGAATGAACATCAATTAGCAACCTATCAAACACTAGATGGTCATGATAAGAAATAGAAGAGTCCTTATTAAGTGAGTTGATGTGTGCACACATCACCAAGGCTTAGTCTGTTAATTTATTCTTCAAGGTATGGTTTTTTTATCTTGTCAAAGGTGAGTTTGTTATTCTAAACTACATATCATATGAACACAATTTTTTTTTTTGTTCTTTATTGTTCAATGCTTGCATCTTATGTTTCACTTTATTCAAAATGAAACAGGTCACAAACATGTTCGGATCCTAAGATTTTTCAATTCCAAGTTGAGGCAGTCTTTGCTTTGCTAGTGATTCAACATTTTTTGAAAATGCTTTGTTGTTTCCACTTGAAAAAAAAACTCATGTTATTATTGCTTTTTAATATGACGGTATTAAGTTTTGTTTAATGAATATATTTCTTTGCTGATCAAAGGGAAAGTTGATGATGAGTGTGTAACATGCTCTGCCATTTGGCTGATGATGATGAGTGTTTGAGGGTAATTAGCTTCGTTTGTTCTTTCCTTTCTTTTTCCATTTATTGGTGCGTGAGATGCCCACCAATTTTGAGTAGTCTTCATTTCATGATGGATTTTCAATTTTTCAGACTGAGGCTATCATTCTAAAAAGTTCTCATCAATGAATAAGGATCCATTCTTGACTTGTTCATACTATCAAGGGCCATATCTGCTCTGAAAGATGAACTCTTTTGTTAAATTATACAGGGAATGGTTTTAAATTGTTTCGGGTATCATCCACTGAGAATGAAAATGTTCGAGACCCTCAGAAGATATCAACAGCCAACACAAATTGGTTCTTCTCTATTTTTGCAAATCGTAAGAGGAAAACAACCACTGAGCAAGGTAGTTCTTTTGTACACAACATACAATGATTTTTGCATAAGACATTTTATATTGTTCAGGATTTTTCCCTGTGCCTTTGAATGCTTGCTCTAAAATTCTAAACATGTCGTTGCTTGTTTGAAAAAGGTTTCATGCTCTCGTTTGCCCGAAGTTCTTGATTCTATGTATTTTGATGTGCAATGATGTTAGCATCTTGTTTCTTATTAACTTTCAGCATGGCCTACTGTTGTTACTTGTAACGGGTTGATGCTTGAGAGTTGGGACTGGGGAAAGAGAGTTTGTTAGGTACTCTTGGAAATGCCGTCTTATTATCAAGATTTAGCAACAATGATATTGTTAAAGCAAGATGACATTTCCAGGAGCACTTAATAATATTTAATCGACTGTGAAATTGGAACAAGCCAGATCACAATATTGCATGGTTGCAAATTGCTGAACTTTACAATTGAGGTTTAAATTTGCATTTCTACTTAAAGATGTTGTTTCTAGGAATGTTAGTTTAGAGCCTTTGGCATCATCAACTTGCTATGCTTGTTTCTCTCACAATTATATGTTACTAGAAGTATGCAATTTATTGACAAATTGATTCCAACCGAACTTAATTACACATCATTCCTAATGAGACCGGCTGAGACTATGGCACCAGGTTGTTGTGTGCAGATGTTGAAACCTATGTGAATGCAAGGATTTTCAGACCACAGGAATGCTTAGTTGATATGCTGTTGCAGGTAATGCTGCAGTGGACCATACTCAAGTACGTGGAATGAATCAGGACGCCTCATCAGGCTTCCCTAACAATTTTGCATCCTCAAATGGAAATGATCATTCTGTAATGCCACATGCTGAAAGAACTATAGTCAGAACGGGAGAACATCCAGAAAGTTCTTATTCTAAGCCTCACCAAAGTGGAGCAGAATCTCTGAATCCTTCAACAATGGAGCCTTTATTGCTTGATAAATCACCACAAGGAATAAACCTGAAGTCCAATTTGACATCTAGGAATGGGATACTTGGAGATCAAAATGGTCCTCTCCTTTCTGTTGATTTACCATCGGTTGAATCCTCTTCAATTGCAGGAATGTTAAATAATATGGGAGGTGCATCTCTTAAACCTGGAATGGGGATTGTAAGTTCCTCAAGGGAAACAAAATTCAATGAAACTGCATTGATCAGTGCCAGAGAGAAATCAGGTGATGCAGCTGGAAACTCAGGTATGACAGAACTTTAAGTTCCCATTTTAAAAGAATGAGGAGTCGGCAGATGATTTGGACAGATGCTTTTTGGGTATTTGATCCATGTTTTTGTCCCTCCTAATTAAACTTCACTCCAGTAATATTTCATTTTGTGAATTTCTTGCTGGTGGGATTGGGAAGCTCTATGGTCTTGTCTTTTCTTGAGTTATGACTATAAGCATGCATGTGTTGTTGGCCAGTCTAATGCTAAATCTACATGCCGGAGAAAAATATCATACCATGGATTTTCGCTGTACCACATTATATGGCTAAGCCTATTTAATCTGAGCGAGTTGTGTTTCAATGCGCAAGTGCAATTTTCTTTGTTTGATGTGTCTGCACATGCATGATTGTGTTCTCATTACATTTTTGCTCCAAATGTCTGCGTACCCTTTCTATTTTTTTTGTTGCTTCAGCAGTAATTTGACCATGGGAACACTAATACGCCATACTACATTTTTGCTGTGCAATCTTGTGCAGGTGGGTCTTTAATGAACCATGCTATCATGGATACTGCTCAACTGTTACCATACTCTTCAGGTAGCATGGAAGGCCTCAAGGAAAATGCCCCGTTTAGATCTTGGCAAGGTGGAGTGAATCCTCCAGAGTATTCAACTTCCAATTCTTTAATCCCTGAGCAGTCAGAGATACAAATAGAAGAGAAATTCAACATGGAAAAAGGGAATGAAAAACATTTACAAAATGGCAAGGCCTCGTCAACACAAGGAACTTCATTGCCCTCTCAATTATATTCTGAAGGAGGATTTATAAATGATGCTGCTTTGAAACACCATGAAGTAGGAAAAGGTTCTCTAAATTCTTTGAGCCAAGGAACCTCAAGGCCTGAAAAAGAGAAAGTCAATATGGGAGAAAATGAAGTTAATGCTATGGAAAACAAAAATATAGGTATGCACAAGACTCGGGGGTCTTGAAATCCTCTCTCATTTGAATTGGACAGGTTTTCATTATTGTAACTTGATTCTGCTGTCAAATTTTATTCTTAGAATATGTTTTGTTCCATTAACACCAAAGATCAACTGCCGGTCAAGGTAGAAATTCTTGCACTATCATTTGTTACCTGAGTGATTGTTTGACGTGAAGATATGATGCAGGGAATGATGTCATAGTCACCATTGAAAAGGAGCCACCAAAACGTGGAGATTCTGAGATTGTCTGTATTGATTCAGTAGAACCTACAAGCTTGCTGAACAGTACGATCCAGACAAATGCGAGTGAACGAAAAGGTGCTGGAGTAGGTGAATCCTGGCAATGGGAGATTTTAAAAAGCATTGTATATGGTGGTTTAATAGAATCAATTACAAGTCTAGGTGTTGTGTCTTCTGCTGCTGGTGCTGGTGCTGGAACTTGTAAGTATCAAAAATTTTTATCTCTAAATTATACTCTTATCGTACTGATTTATGAAGACATTCAATCTAGTTTTATCTCCTTTTGAATTAAATTGCAACATTTTTAATGTGCTTCTGCTTTTATTTGGTGCAAGGAACCTGTGCAACCAATCTGTTTCTGAAGTTTGTGAACACAAGCTTCCTTCCAACAAATTTTATTTCGTGTCTAATATTTCGTGTCATTGCCTCTTTCTAGTTCAGTAGAAATAAATATTTGATCAGTAACAGCAACTGGTGACTTTGTTAACCTGCGTTTTCTACAGTGAACATTATAGCACTTGGCTTGGCAAATTTGATAGGAGGGCTTTTCATAATTGGTCACAATGTGAGTAAGCTTCCCTGTCAGTCCTTGTTGAAAAAATCCATGCATACGAAATTCAATATGTAGTAGAAAGGGCTATAATTAGGCCTGTATTTTGCTGTTATTAGTATACAAGAAATATCAAACACGTTAAGATATAAGAGGGCTGAGCCTGAGGTCTCAGGTTCGAGTCGTCTTCTGTTTGTTCACCTAGTTTTGGTATTATTTTTGCAGCTTGTGGATCTGAAAAATGATCGTTCCAGTCGAGTGAATGAGCAGGAGGATCGATACCAAGAAACACTAGGACGAAGGGACAGCTTTTCATTACATGCAACGCTATCTATTTTATCATTCCTTATTTTTGGCCTCCTGCCTCCTGTCATGTATGGATTCTCGTTTCGGAAGAGTGATGATAGAGATCTCAAGCTTGCAGCAGTTGGTGGGGCCTCTCTTTTTTGCATCATATTGCTTGCTACAGGTAAGGCCCACATTCAGAGGAAGCAGCCCAAGGCATACATCAGCACTGTATTATACTTCTTTTGCATTGGGCTTATGGCCTCGGGCGCTTCTTATGTTGTTGGGGACCTCGTCGGCAAGCTATTGCAGAAAATAAGTGGGTTTGAGTCTAACTTGGCCTTTCCGGAGTTGAAACCAACGGAGCCGACGACGACATGGGCATCTTATTGAAGTAATTGAAAACTCTGAAGCAGAGGAGGAGAAGCATATTTTCTTCTTCTTTATGTTTTTTTTTTCTTAAATAACTAATTTTAAATTGTTAGTTCCATAGAACAGTTTTTACTTTGGTAATATTACTGTATTTCAAATCAAACAACCATGTAATCGAATAATAAAATAATAAATAATCTTTGAATAAATATGAACCGACTTATTACTTATATATTTATTGTTATACTAATACTAATTGGATTAAGACTTGTGTAGTTGAATAATGGATGTTTAAGATAATAGGCCAATCATTCAATTTTTGCATTTTGATTAATTTATTTCTTTTTTTGTCAAAATAAGTGATGGTTTAAGGTGAAAAGCTAAGATGACTGCTTGATAGCTTGAAATGAAAGCATGTCTTTTCTTTGTTTTCACTTTTGCTTTTACCAATGGTTATATTAGAGCAACACCAGGCCAAGTACAAAGAGCAAAACGTTTTACCAGGTATTTATTTCAGAAACATAATTTCTTTTGAATGTCATTAAAGAACCTTTTGTACTTATCTGACATGCTCATAATTTATTACTTCATGTAGAATTAGTATAACAATAAATAAATAAATAAATAATAAAACTTATTTAGTTAGATAATAAGTTAATCATTTCGTTTTTACAATTCCATCCATTCTTATCACCAAAATAAGTGGCAGCTAATCTGTTAATATATAGAAACATGATATATTTCCTGTAAGAAAATAATATCGCAGTTTAGAAACATGAAATTACATTTTGCTTATTTATGTTTTTTTCTCGGCTCAACCCGTTTGTGATATAGTCGAAACTTTTCATGGCTGGTTAATATATAGTAAAAAATTTAAGTTAAAGCTATAAATTTATTAAATCCAATATTCACATCCACCAATGAATTTGAAATGTGATTCTAAAATAAAGATTTGCTTACAAATTAAATTTTATTCAGAAGATTATAAAATAAAATTAATTTCTTGTGAATTGAATTTAATTCTAATGATTTCAAGAACTGTAATAATAAAAATTTAATTATATTCAAATATCTTCAACATCAATCCCGTGATATATTTTCATCCAAATCAAATAAATATTTACTAGTAAGAAATACTTCCTTTGGTTAATGCAATTTGTATACATAGTCGAGGTTACTATTTTGTATGAAACCAATTGTACTTGTACCTCGTAAAAAACAAAAAAACATACTGTATTATTGAGCTAATAGGTAGTAGCATGGACGGGAAATCAACATAAAGAGAGGACAAGATTTTATTTGGGAAGCAATTTAGGAGGTACAAGCACTTGTACTTGTGCCTCGTAAATTGCTTCCCAAATAATCAACTCAACTAAACCTTTATTCTCAACATAGTTTGTAAACTAAAATCCTTTTTATTTAGTTCCTCAAACTATTAGTTTTAAACCATTCACATGGAAAGTGAAATTTGTATACCTTCACACTTGATAGTTATACATTCTTTCCTCACCATAACAACAAAATCACTAAAGCCTTCTCTTTAAAATTATAATTTCTTTACCTTTCTATGGAAATAATGCAAGCAATAAAATGAATCTCTTTAAAAATCAGAAAGAGAGTGAATTTATCGAATATTATGATCTACCAATAAAATACAATAATATTATCATGGTAGCAGGCAATCAAGAAAAAAGCCCAAGGTTAAAAAATATTTTTTAATTAAATGACAGTTTATTTTTAAAAAGGACCCTTGAAAAGACATTAAAATAAATGTTTGATTACATACTAATATAACATCTTGAAACATCCACTAATATTTTTTTTAATAATACAATCCAGCCCCATATTAAAAAAAAACCAAAACCCCTAAAATCCCGCCCAAACTTTTCACTTCCCGCTGTCTTTATTTTACCCTTTTTTTTATTTGCTGTCCAAAGGTCAAAGAGCACAACCCTCTCTCTCCCCAAGACAAACTCCCCCCCTCTTTCTATATTGTCGTTTCATCTCCTCCTCCAGGCTCCAGCCATACTTTTCACCTTCCCACACATTTTCAAGCACTTCCATTTTTTGTTGTTTGATAGTTAATTGTTGCTGTTTTTCCAGGTTAGGCACCTTCTGTTTTACTTTGCTTTGTCCTCCAAATTTGTTGCTTCCTCACCCTCGCGGATGCCTCCTGCTGCAAGTTTGTCTTTTATTTTATTTTTGTTTTTTTATCTACTCCGCTCGCGCGCAATTTATCTCTCGCTGTCACCATCTGTGCTCTATTCATCTGCTGGTGGTTTTCATGATACGATCCATGTTAATCTTTCTTTATTCTCTCTTATGCTCATGCTTTGATTATCCTGTTTTATTAACAGGTGTTTTTGCTCATAGATCGGAAGCGTTCCTTTTGCAGATGTATGACAACTCCGCTATGTAGCCTCAAGAAGTATGGACACAGAGGAATCATTCGCATTTGAATCTGTCGTGCGTGGATAACAAGAAAGACTAAAATCTCAAAAGTATTAACAACCTTTTTTTGTTGAGGAATAAAATAATTATTTTGAATCTGCACCTATCTACCTTAACCTTTGAAAATAACTTCTTTGCTAATGAATTATTACCTAGTTGATTGACTGGTTAAGGTAACGATGCACTTTGCCCCTCCTTTTTTGTTCACTTTTTTTCCACCCTAATTATATATTACTCTTTTAGTGATCCAAACATCATCACAACCACAGACGTCACACCTTAACAACAACTCTTGAAGAAGGCGAACTCCATCAACCCAGGACTTTTAACACTTACAAGAACAAGTTGATCATGAATCTGTAAGATGAAGCGTAAAAATACTCTGCCTTTCGTCTCTTTCAACTCGTTGCCAAGCTTTTTAGTTATCTGTTTCAATTTCTGTCATGGCTGTACAACAAACCTTATTGCACCGAGTTGGGCGTTAGGTAGCAGCAGATAAATGACCATATAGCACCGCTTTGTAGGGATTTGGAGTTTGGGGTTTTAGCGATTTGGGTTTTAAGTTTTAATGTTTAGGGTTTCGGATTTAATGTTTAGAAATTAGATTTTCAGGTATCAGGGTTTAGGGTTTAGGGATTAGAAGAAAAGGGTTTAGGGTTTAGGGTTTTTTAGGGTTTAGGGTTTGGGGTTTGGGGTTTAGTGTTTGGGGTTTGGGGTTTAGGGTTTCGGGTTTCGGGTTTAGGATTTAGGGTTTGGGGTTTGGGGTTTGGGGTTTGGGGTTTAAGGTTTAGGGTTTCGGGTTTCGGGTTTCGGGTTTAGGGTTTAGGGTTGAGGGTTGAGGGTTGAGGGTTGAGGGTTGAGGGTTGAGGGTTTAGGGTTTAGGGTTTAGGGGGGGGAAAAACATGAAGAAACAATGGCTGCCACGGGAGAAAAAAGCTCTCTAGCTTGCCGGCCTGAGATCTACACCGTCAGCCATTATTTCCACTTCTTCAACCTTGCAACACGTTCCCTTCACCTATATTCCACTTTTCACCGAAAACTTTTGCTCAAAAAATATATCTATACACACCATCACCGTCCCTTATACCCCAACACTTTCACTTTTTTCAGCCACCCTTCACCAAAGCTACGTTCAGCACCTGACTGCCTTCCACCACATACCACCTAAACACAAACATGATGGCCCCTAAGACTAAACCAAATCCCAAGGCTGCTGACCAAACATCATGGGCTGATCGAGTTAGAATTTCGGACTCCAGCACTCGCTTCACCCTTGACAATCTTCCTCGTCAACCTGTTGGGCACCGCCTAAAGGTATCTGAGGCAATGTTGATGGAGAATTCTAGCCAATGGACTCGATGCATGGTTGGATTTTTTCCGGGCTACAAAATGTCATACCATGCTGTCAATAAAATTGCCTCTCGGGTGTGGAAACAATGTGGTTTGGAGCATGTCACAGCAACAGCCAATGGCTTTATGATTTTCAGATTCAATACTGAGGAAATATGCATGCAGTGCTGGAAAAAGGTCCATGGATGTTCGGTGGTAAGAATATCATTCTGCAACAATGGCATCCCCGATTCCAGTTTGACAAAAATAAGATCTCTACTCTTCCAGTGTGGATTCGCCTACATGGTCTGCCTTTTCCCCTTTGGTCTAAGCAGGGGTTGAGCTTGGCTGCCAGCATGATTGGTCGCCCTTTATCTTGTGATGAGCAAACCTACAATTGTACACGGTTGGAGTATGCCAGGGTGTGTGTTGAGATTGATGCTACTCTCCCCTATGTCCAAGACTTTGAAATAGACAGTCCCTTATCAGCTGAACCAATCACAGTGACTGTAGAATACGAATGGAAGCCTTCTCGCTGTGACAAATGCAACGTCTTTGGCCATTCCTGCCAGCCAGCTACAATTGACAAAGGCAAAGGCATAGCAGACTCTCAAACCCTGCCCAATTCCACACCAGAACTACCCACCAACCAACCCTTGCCTATCCCAACAGATCCTTCCCCAACCAGTGATGACCCAACATCCAGCAATACCTCTCCACCCATCATACAAAGCCCTCAACCACAAATGGCCATCACCACTGAATCAAATCCAGTTGCCCCCATCACAAGCAACCCAACTTCTCCCACGACCCTATATTCCAATTCACCTTTGGCGCTTCAGCAAACCTTACACACCATTCCCCCCCCACCAGTTGATAACCAACCTGATCAGCCAGACTTACCTGTACCTAAATCAGGTAATGATCTCGTCAACACCCATACTTCTCTGCTTTCTATTGCCATGGACACTGCACCTTGTCAAGAGAGTAGAATGGATTCATTGGCAACAACTAGTGAAAGTTCACATACAGCTACTGAAGCTATAGTTGAGACATCCTCTGCCTTTATTGCTACCCATGATTCATCCCCCACTTCTTCCCCGAAAACAGTTCGGAAAAAGAAAGGGGGTAGGACGCGAAAGGATGCCAGAGGCATCTAATGGTTTGATGTCTTACCCTTCCTTTATTTTTATGTTTAATATAGGTAGCTGGAATACATGGGGTCTTAATAGCCTCCAAAAACAACACACTGTCCATCATTGGACGCAAAAAAATAACCTTGACATTATTGGTTTACTTGAAACCAAGATTGAAATGTCCAATTTAGCTGCAGCCCAAGCTAACCTTGCCCCTTCATGCTGGCAATATATTTCGAACATTCATCATACCACTCACTGCCGTATCTTAGTAGGCTGGAATTCACACAAGCTTAACCTCATCTATGAAGATTCTTCCCCTCAATGGCTTTCTTGTAAAGTCACTACCCCATCATCCACTCTACCCCTCAAAATCACCTTCATTTATGGCCACAACACTCCATCAGAAAGAACACTGCTATGGCATCATCTATGCCAAGAAAGCAACCGAAACGTTGGAATCCCATGGATTGTTATGGGGGATTTCAATGCCATCTTGACTCCTGATGACAGAATAGGAGGAGACACAAACTGGTATCGACATCAAGATGAATTCTCCAACTGCGTCCGTCAATCTGAACTCATCAAACTACCATACTCTGGCATCAAGTTTACATGGCATAATGGACAACATGGTGATCATACTATACAAAAAAAGCTAGACTGGATATTTGGGAACCATTGCTTACTTTCCACTTGGCCGGCAGCTCATTCTGTTTTCCAGCCCCGACACATCTCTGATCATAGTGCCATGCTACTTCATCTTCAGACCGACATCTATAAAAGACAGGTACCTTTCAAATTTTTGAATTTATGGGCTGACCATGAAGATTTTCTTCCCACTGTTAGTTCCTCATGGAAGACACACATCAATGGTAATCCAATGTATCAACTTACCACCAAGCTCCGCATCCTAAAGCTTGAGCTAAAGAAACTTCACAAGCAGAATTCCTCCCATATTACAAGCAGAGTTTCACAAGCAAAAGATGCATGGAATGTTGCTCAGACTATCCTTGATGCCAACCCAACCTCATCTTCAGCACGAATAACAGAAAGAGAACTAGCACATCAATACATGCACTTATGTAAAGATGAGGAATCGTTCTTTCAACAAAGGTCCAGGATTCAATGGCTTCAACTAGGTGACAGGAATACAAAGTTTTTTCATAAATCTTTACTTCATCGGCAGGTCAGAAATAAAATACATCATCTCATGGATAATGAAGGCAATATCATCAATGATCAACAGAAGATGAGTCAAATGGCAGTATCTTTTTTTGAGCAACTTCTTTCAACACCGCAGCCTCCATTCACAGATAACATTGCAATGCTATATCCAAACACTATCTCGGATGCATCCATAACAGCAATGCTACTGCCTCTTACTAATGACGAAATCAAGGCTGCCCTATTTTCAATCCCTGACAGCAAAGCCCCCGGACCAGATGGATATAATTCTTTCTTCTTCAAGAAATGCTGGTCCATTGTTGGCTCTGATTTTCTTGCTGCAACCAGGTATTTTTTCGCCAACAACACCCTGCCTAGATGTGTCAATGCTACTAGAGTAGCACTTGTGCCTAAGGTTGAAAATCCATCCTGCATGAATGATTTTCGTCCTATCTCTTGCTGTAACGTTCTATACAAATGCATCTCCAAGATTATTGTCTCCAGGTTAAAGAATGCTTTAGGTGAGGTTATTGGCCATTCACAATCAGCTTTCTTGCTGGGCCGCAATATATCAGATGCTATCCTACTCACACAGGAGCTTATGCACAATTCCCATCTAAACAATGGCCCTGCCAATTGTGCCTTAAAAATTGATCTGCGCAAAGCTTTTGATACCGTGAGCTGGGAATTCATCTTAGCTGGTTTACAAGCAATTGGAATTCCACAATGCATGATCACCTGGATCAAATTATGCATCTCTACAGCTCATTACACCATCAATATGAATGGTGAGTTGCACGGTTTTTTCAAATCAACCAGAGGACTTCGACAGGGAGACCCTTTATCGCCATACCTATTTGTTTTAGCCATGGAAGGATTGGGAGGCATATTGCGTAATGGCACACAGAACTCAAATTTCAAATATCACGGCCTTTGTAAATCTACCTCAATCACTCATTTAAGCTTTGCAGATGATCTAATGTTGTTCTGCAATGCAGATACAACATCAATTGGGATACTTAAATCCTGTTTGGACAAATTTTCGCAACTTTCAGGTCTCACCATCAACCGATCAAAAAGCTTCTTATATCTATCAGGAGTTACCAGTGAGCTTCAGCATGATATTCAGCAGCAACTTGGATTTCAGCCGGGTACCCTTCCAGTTAAATATTTGGGGGTTCCTTTAATATCAACGAGACTCACCCATACGGATTGTCTGCCACTTGTTGAAAGAATCACCTCAAGAATTAAATTATGGACATCCTCATCTCTTACATATGCAGGCCGACTACAACTGATCAAATCAGTCCTTTTTTCAATCCAAGTCTATTGGTCATCAATGTTCATCCTTCCATGTGCAACAATCAGGAAAATTGAAGGCATACTCTCTTCTTTCCTTTGGAAAGGTGTCTCTTTCTTCTACAGGATCTAAAGTCTCATGGAACTCTATCTGCTACCCCTTGCCAGAAGGTGGTCTTGGAATCAAAAGTCTCAAAACATGGAATCAAGCAGCAACAATGAAACATATATGGAAGCTCTTTGTAGAAAAACAATCGATTTGGGCTGCTTGGGTACATACCACCCACATACGACAGCGATCATTTTGGAACATCAAGCTTCCATCAAATCCATCATGGTCCTGGCGCAAGATACTGCAGAGTAGAGAATGGTGCAAAGGCTGGTTCATCACTTGCATTGGAGATGGGAGATCAACTTCACTATGGTTTGACTATTGGTTACCGGATGGTAAACGCCTAATTGACATGTTCTCTATGAGAACACTCACATCCACAGGATTGCCATGGACAACCAGAGTATCTGATATTATAAATGGTAATCAATGGCAATTTCCAGATAATGTACCAATCCTACAGTCCATATGGAGCGCAATCAATTTCTATCCCAACTCTAACAGGAAGGATCAGTATGTATGGACCGGACATCCTTCAGGAACCTTCACTGTTGCCTCTGCTTGGGAACTCTTACGTGATAGAAAGCCTGCTAATAACATCCATAACCTGCTATGGTACAAAGGTTATATTCCACGCCAATCTTTCATTCTATGGCTAGCCTTACAAGGTCGATTAAGCACAATGGACAGGTTGCACATGACTGGCATAGTAAGTAGCAACACATGCATGCTATGTGATAATCACATTGAATCACATGATCATCTTTTCTTCCATTGTTCATACTCAACATTTGTTTGGAAAACTGTCTGCAACAAAGCTCTTGTTCACTGGCCACCCACATCTTGGGATCATCTCCTGCATTGGTCTTCCGCCACATATACAAAAAAGAATGACATTACCCATCTGATAGCTAGACTACTCCTCTTTACAACTGTCTATTTTATCTGGCATGAAAGAAACAACAGGGTCTTCAATAATACCTTTCAACCCCCTTCAGCAACACTTGATGCGATTCTCTAAAGAATTCGCATACACATCACAAACATGAACTATGAGGGGACCTGCCCTTCTAATATCCAGGACATATGGGGTCTCAATTTGGCAACCTAACAATTGACTTCAGTTTACAGAAGATGCAGGTTCAAGGCCACGACAATTAATCTTCATCAACTGTTCACGTAAAAACATTGCATGGTTTCTTTATTTTCTTTTCTTTGTAATGGAGAGCGAGAATTAATTACATGACACTGTTCACGCAGTAGCCATGCATTAATTTTCCAACTCTTTTGGTTTTACTTATTTGATATATTTCTAGGCCCCATCCGGCAAAGAATTTCAATTTTTCTTGGGGTATGCCCCTCGTACTAATGTAGAGAATTCTCTTTTCTTTTTATAATATACATCTTAATTTCTCCAAAAAAATATTTAGGGTTTAGGGTTTAGGGTTTAGGGTTTAGGGTTTAGGGTTTTAGGGTTTAGGGTTTAGGGTTTAGGGTTTAGGGTTTAGGGTTTTAGGGTTTAGGGTTTAG